>SZYD01001907.1:0-55973 GCA_009363875.1 Mikania micrantha
ATCCGAAGTTTCGGATATCCGAACTTCCGGATATCCGAACTTCCGGATATCCGATTTTTTCGGATATTTCGAATTCGGATTCGGATTTTTTTGAACACCCCTAAATGTGACGCATACATAAAATGATACGAGCTTTACTCGTTACATATGGCCTCATACACATTCTTACCCATTCTTGCGCGCGCACATAACACTTACAATACTACACAAACCACTCGCACACAAATAATACACACATACACATGGTACATGGCTACATGCACATACACACATACTAACTGCTTTCACATCAAACGTGGGACTAACCCACTTGGTAGAGGCTTGTCTCTTAGAATGGAAGGTCATGGGTTCAATCCCATACAAAAATGTAATTATGGTGTAATTTAGGTTGAGAGGAAGTTTAGCCGTTCAAAAAAAAAAAAAACTCCTTTCACATCCATCACACACTAAAACTTTCTCTCACACACACTCGTGCAACTAAGAGACGCACACACCAAATTAACAAACTTCCACACGCACTCATGCACCTAACACACCCGGGGGCGGCTTAACGATTACAAAGGCCTCAAACGGACTTTACACTTGAGATCCTATTAATATTAATTTATTGACTTTGTTTGAAAATATTTGTGGATTCGTCTCTTTGATTTTTAGTATTTGAAAGTTCATCAATATTGTATTTTCATCAAAAAAATTTTAGGTTCATCAGAATTTAAAGATTTGCTTAGATTTGTA
The DNA here is from genome assembly GCA_009363875.1 of Mikania micrantha. Taxonomy (NCBI): domain Eukaryota; kingdom Viridiplantae; phylum Streptophyta; class Magnoliopsida; order Asterales; family Asteraceae; genus Mikania; species Mikania micrantha. Next base: position 736 of record SZYD01001907.1, read on the forward strand.
TATTCATCAACCTATAAGTCATCTAAAATTTAAATATTCACTAAGGTGTAACAGCCGAAAAATTTAGCACATTTGAACGTGCTTGAAATCCACGATGATATGTGTGACAACTCAAAATTCTCAGGTTAGAATCACAACTCGAAAATAAAGAGAATGAGTGTGAGCGAAATCGTGAAACGAGGCTTCGATTTCAAGATACACTGAATTGAATATAGCAATAGATTAGAGGTCAAATATTTTGAACTCTTTAGGTCTTGAGATTATAACCACTGGAAAGAGCTCGAAAAATCGTGAACGTAGGCGAAAACCGTGCGCAAAATGGAGTTCGTATGCTCCCGGAATCGCGAAACGAAGATAGGATCAAAATCTGGCCGCCTTAGACCCCCGCGGTACGCCCCAGACCACTGTCTGGGGTGGGGCGATGCGCCTGACGTCATCCGGACGCAAATTGGGCTTAAAAAGTCAGTTTTTCATCTAGAAGTCTCATTTTTTGCTTCTATTCGACGATTCAGCCTCCATACCCACGAAAAATCATCTTCTAAGCCATCCAAGCTCAATTTTGAAGCCTCTTGAACAAGTAGATCGCACCAAGGATCGTTAATACAAGTCCGGATCGTCTTCTTTTTAAATGACAAACTCGAATTGTTATCGGGTAAATCCTTGTTTTGAGCCGTGTGTAATGCCCCTGTTTGCATGAAATCATAACAATGGTTATAATGGTTTAAACCATGAGATTATGACACTGTAGGTGATTAGTTTGATTAATCCTTGACATGCAACGTGAAATCCAGGTGTTTCAAACTAATCACAACCATTAACATACTCATTGGAATGGCTATCTGATGTTAATGATAAACGCAAACTAGTATGTTAAATATGGTAGTTAAACCTATTCTAATGCTATGTTGTGATATTTCATGATATATGGTTAATCAATAACAAGGATTGATCATTCCTAAGTCATTAATCTGTCTAGGAACCTGTTATAGCATTACAATCAACAACATTAGTTATTTGATTAATCCAAGATTTATTCTGATTAATCTAGTGTGTCATCAACCTAATATCGGTTTGACGACTATCAAGGCAATGTCTTTGACATTGAACGTTCAGAAAGATTTAATCTGTAAGTTAAAGTATAGATAGCTAACTAAATGCAAACCAATGCAGAGTATACTGTTAGTACCAGTTTACGAGGGATCTTGCTATAGTAAGACATCAAGTGAGTTCTTATAGCCCTGTTTTAAGTGTTTTACCATTTTGGGCTGATGTGCATGTTGTAAAGTATTGCCGGTTTTAAAGTTATTATATGAAAGTGATCTTAACCTGATTATGATCAGGAAGGAATGTTTTCAGGACAAAGAACGTTTTCAAGTAAGAAATGTTTTAAAATGTAAAGAATGTTTTAAGTCTCAATTATAATTGAGAAGTAAATCATTTTAAGAGTCTCTTAGGAGACGTAACAAATGTTTGAATTCTCAACCGAGGTTGAGAAGGAAACGATTTTTTTAAAAGTCATCGACCGAGGTCGAGAAGGAAATGTGATATTGAAGTCCCGGCTGCGGTTGGGAAAAAACCTGAGCACTACGGTGCGAAGGACCGTTTATGATTATGATGGTTTAACGCTTTAAATCATGTTATGTATGAATGATGTATGTCAAGAAGTCTTGTACCGGTATGAGCCTTCAATTTCGGTTGATGGTTTAAGAAGTCCTGTGAAAGAACAGGCAGAAGTCCTGTGAAAGAACAGGCAGAAGTCCTGTGAAAGAACAGGCCTGCCGAATGTGTGTCGCCAGTTGAGGAAATCTTATGCATGTATAAGTTATCAACTTCGAGTTGATAGTTTAAGAAGTCTTGTACAAGCATGTTGACTTCGGTCAACAGGACAGGCTACATTTATGCACTGTATGATTGATGTTATGATGTCATGTATGTTATGTATATGAAATGTTTTATGTTCAGTATGATTGAGACTGTTGACTTCGGTTGGCAGTGAAGGCTAATGTTTTATGTATATTAAAGATTTTATTTTTAAGAAAAGTTAACTTAGAACTCACCAGCGAAAGCTGACTTGTTTTAGCATGCATGTCAGGTAGAATGGTATTGAAGAAGAATGACAGTAAGGCTCGTGGCATACATTGAAGACTACCCTGGCATAAATTGGCTATGTATAGAACCATAGAGTGTGGGCTTTGTATAATATGTGTACTATGTTTTATGTAATCACCTGAAATTCCGCTGCTGTAATAAAGTAAATATGTTTTAAGGACTATGGGTTTGATGTTTACCAACTGAGGGGACTCCCGGGATTCGGGGCCTCTCAAGTTGGTATCAGAGCCATAGTTTGAGAGATCCGGTCATTCCTAATGCCTGGACTTAAACTGAAAATGGGACAGAATGCTAAGAATGCCAGTCAAGGGTAGTTTGATGCCACAAGCTGAATGTTATGTATGAGTTAAGACGTAGGTGTAAGGTTAGAAAGCTAGTTAGATTCATGCACGTTGGGGTGACGGGATGGGAAACGTTTAGAGCCTATGAGTTGGGTAAATGGTTAATAACACCTGATCAACGTCATTAACGATTTACAAAGCTTAATTCGTGCTAAACTGATCCTGTACTGACTCTCCAATTGTTGCATCCTGTAGGTAGTTAAATGGCTGGACAAAGGGTAGACCACGTAAGAACCACAGGAACCTGAAGAACCACATATCGAGAATGAAGAACCCGTCAACGAAGACGACTACGAGCACAACGAGCAACCGGAAGATGAAGACGAGTTTACTCTAGAACCTATCGTAGTGAAGGCTATTTCTGATGAGGTCTCTAAAGTTTTGGATGATAAGCTACCAGCTTTGATTACAAAAATACTGAAGGATACTTTGAAAGACAAGTCTGAAGGAACTAAAGAGAGCACCAAAGAAGATGAAGTTGTGATCACCGGGACTAAGAACGGTGATTCTATGTCAGAGAAATGGAAGGGTTGTGATTACAAGGCCTTCAAAGGATGCAGTCCACCCTCCTTTGATGGTAAGAAGGACGCCGTGGCCACCTGCCACTGGGTTTCGGCGATGGAGGCGGTGATCGCTATCAGTGAATGCCGGGAAGACCAAGTTGTGAAATTTGCAGCTCATTCATTCACTGAAGAAGCTCTACATTGGTGGAACACTATCAAACAGTCAAAGACCACTACTGATGTGGAGAGTTTGAAATGGGGGGACTTGAAGGAATTAGTTATAAAACACTTTTGTCCGAAGAATGAAATTGATAAAACTGAGCGGGAATTTCTGACATTGAAAGCTGGACGTATGAATCATCGTCTATACACTTCAAAATTCAATGAAATGTCAAGACTGGTTCCTCATTTGGTAAACACGGAGGAACGCAGATTGAAGTTATATGTGGAAGGATTACCACCTAAAGTCCGAACACATGTGAAGGCGCATGCTCCTAGAACTTTTGAATCAGCCGTAGAAATTAGCGGCATTGTCTGGGATGATGTTGTTGAAGCTGAACCAACAAAGGAGGAACCGAAGCAAAAGTGGTCACCTAAATTTAAAAGAAACAGAAATGACAAATCCGGACCCCCTATGAAAAGGTTTAGAATGGAAGAAATTGAAAAATGCCCTAAGTGTGGAAAGAGACATAGGGGAGAATGTCTTACGGGGACTATTTTGTGCTACCGTTGTGGAAAGACAGGACATCTCTCTTATGATTGCCCGAATATGCCAAAGTGTTACAATTGTGGTGGATTCGGTCACGTGAGCAAGAATTGCTTTAAACAAAGGCAATAACTACTGAATCTACCAAACCTGAAAGTAGCAAGGGAGGGGAGAAGCAAAAGGCAAAAGTTCGTGCCTTTACTATGACTAAGGATCAGGCAACCAAAGACCCTGATGTGGTGACAGGTACATTCTTGATTAATGATATCCCTGCTTCAGTGCTATTTGATTCTGGTGCAAGTATGAGCTTTGTGGCTATTGCTTTTTGTGATAGACTGTGTGCAAATGTTAAAAAGATAGAATATGTCTTTAATATAGAAACTGCTCTTGGTAAATCGACTAGAGTAACGGAAGCCATTGAGGATGATTGTTACATCGATATAGAAGGTCATAGATTCCCTGTTAAGTTGTTTCTGATTACGTTAGGAGGTTTTGATGTAGTTTTGGGCATGGATTGGTTGGCCAAATATGAGGCTAACATTGTTTGTCGACGAAATATGATTTTATTAACGGCTCTTAATGGGAGTTCAGTAACGGTTTACGGGGATAAAGTGTTCAACGTGCCTAAAATCATTTCAATGATTAAGGCAAGTGAATTGATGGGGTGAGGGTGTGGGGCTTATCTGGCCTATGTTATCGATAAAGAATCTAAGGTAAAAGAATTGGAAGACGTACCCGTGGTGTGTAACTTTCCTGATGTATTTCCTGAGGATTTGCCAGGACTTCCACCTGATCGGGAAATCGAATTCCAAATTGATGTTGTGCTAGGAGCTCAACCTGTCGCCAAGGCACCGTACCGTCTGGCTCCAACAGAGATGAAAGAATTAATGACCCAACTACAAGACCTTCTAGACAAAGGTTTTATACGACCAAGTGTGTCACCCTGGGGTGCACCAGTGTTGTTTGTAAAGAAAAAGGACGGAAGTATGAGAATGTGCATTGATTATAGGGAGTTGAATAAGCTCATGATAAAGAACAAGTATCCGTTACCAAGAATTGATGATTTATTCGACCAATTGCAAGGGGCAAGTTGGTTCTCTAAAATTGATCTCAGGTCAGGATATCATCAACTAAAGGTGAGGGAACAAGACATTCCAAAGACAGCATTTCGCACACGTTATGGCCATTATGAGTTTCTTGTAATGTCATTTGGGTTAACTAATGCTCCTGCAGCGTTTATGGATTTGATGAATCAGGTGTGTAGACCGATGCTAGACCGATCAGTGATTGTGTTCATTGACGACATCTTAATATACTCAAAGAGTGAAGGTGATCATGTGTGTCATCTTCGGGAAGTACTTGAAATGCTAAGAAGAGAAAAGTTGTATGCCAAGTTCTCCAAATGTGCCTTTTGGTTACGAGAAGTGCAGTTCTTAGGTCATGTTATTAGCCCAGAAGGCATAATGGTGGACCCAGCTAAAATAGAAGCAGTAATGAAATGGAATCCTCCGAAAACACCAACGGAAGTACGTAGCTTTCTCGGTTTAGCAGGTTATTACAGAAGATTTATTCAGGATTTCTCTAGAATTGCTACACCGTTGACAAAATTGACGAGGAAAGAAGTAAAGTATGATTGGGGTCCAACTCAGGTCCAAGATTTTGAAGAACTAAAGAAGAGATTAACCGAAGCTCCTATTTTAACATTGCCGGATGGTAATGAAGACATGGTGGTATACTCAGATGCGTCTTATCTGGGTTTGGGTTGTGTACTTGTAACCCCCGGTTACTATTCAACATTTTAAAATAATATCTGAGTTGGTCCCAGCAAATTTTTCAATTTTTAAAACCTTGTCTGACCCTCTTTATTTAATAATATTAAACAAAGTTTAACGCAAACGCAAACGTGTCACACATTTTACAATACTTATTTACATAAGTAAGTTTAAACCAAAATTTCAAACGTTTGCAACAAGGTTTGTTTGTTCGATTCCTGCTCCACCTCGATCCTTACAGCCGTGTACGTCATTTTTGACCTACAAACATCACACAATAATTCCCATTAGTTCATAAGAACTAAGTAAGTAAACCCCAATGGTTTCTCAACAATAAAATGTAAAAATACATTTTTCACAATCAACATTCAACTGAGTCATTTCTATTTGAATTGACTCTCACAATATAAAATATCACATTACCAATCATCAACTATTGCTCACAATAGTTTAATCAATATTACACTATGGGGTTCACATTCCTGTGCTTCCACCATAGCCAATTGCCAGCACCTCTGACTATCCACCATTGTGGAGTCATAAATAATTCAAGTCTTAAGATGTTCACCAACCGGTGCTTCCATCTAAGACAATTGACAGCACCTCTGTCTATCCACCATTGTGGAGTCATATATAATTCAAGTCTTAAGATGTTCACCCACCGGTACTTCCATCTAAGACAATTGACAGCACCTCTGTCTATCCACCATTGTGGAGTCATATATAATTCAAGTCTTAAGATGTTCACCCACCGGTACTTCCATCTAAGACAATTGCCAGCACCTCTGGCTATCCACCATTGTGGAGTCATATATAATTCAAGTCTTAAGATGTTTACCCACCGGTACTTCCATCTAAGACAATTGCCAGCACCTCTGGCTATCCACCATTGTGGAGTCATATTTATTTAGTCTAAGATGTTCACCCACCGGTACTTCCATCTAGACAATTGCCAGCACCTCTGGCTATCCACCATTGTGGAGTCATATATAATTCAAGTCTTAAGATGTTCACCCACCGGTACTTCCATCTAAGACAATTGCCAGCACCTCTGGCTATCCACCATTGTGGAGTCATATTTATTTAGTCTAAGATGTTCACCCACCGGTACTTCCATCTAGACAATTGCCAGCACCTCTGGCTATCCACCATTGTGGAGTCATATATAATTCAATCAAATTACTATGATGTTCACCCAACCGGTACTTCCATCATAGAAGTCCCACACTATTATTTACCAAGGTATTGGATTTATCATAGGTTGTTGAACTTTTATTATTCAACATTCCCCTATCACCAATGCCATATTTATTATATAATTTATTCAACAACAATTTCAATATTTATTATGTGATGTCATAGTTGTGGGATTACTTACCTTAATCAGATAAGGGATTAGCAACTGCAGGCTCCTTTCCTGCTCTATGACTAGTGGTTTGATTTTCACTACCACCACCTAGTTGCAAAATACATATATACAACTAGTTTCAACACATATAGCACATACAGTCAAGTTCAACACACTTGACTGATTTGACTTCCTCAAAGTCAATTTATCACATAATTGACTCTATCTTACTACATTTAGCAAGTTTTAGTCAATTATCACAATTATTCGTATTTCATGCCTCCCCAGGCATTGTATCAAATAATTGATGTTCATTATATTAGTTACGATCTTTAATCACTTTTATTATTCAATTTTTATTTTTTTGATCATAACTATTAATAATTTTAACATCAATTCATCATAATCATCATTTAATCTATGGATTATAATCCATAATTTATTTAAAATCATATTCAACCCATCCTGCTAGTTATTATACCATGATATGGGTTTCATAATAACCGGACATTATCCCGGCTTCAAAACGAAGACTTCACCGTCAAAATCTCAAGTTCTTCGTTTCTAACAATCCCTAGTTATCAACTAGGCAATAATCAATACCCATAATCATAGTATTACAATCAAAACTAGATTTAATCCACACAATATTAAACTAGTAGGATAAAACAAATCATTACCTGATCTGACGGATTTCTACGGTTAAAACAACGATCGGGACTTGAAAACACGATCCTATGCGCGATCTGGATGATTAGAAGCCTTTGAAATGGAGTTTTTAGGCTTAGAAATGGTAGGTTTTCGTCTGGAGTCAAGAACAGGTCGAAGATAAGAGAATAGCTGCGTAAAAATTGCGATCTGATCTTTAAAAATGCTTTAAACCGACATATGACGTGGGGCGTACCGCCCCAACCCAGCGTTTGGCGTGGGGCGTACCGCCCCAGGGAGTTTTCAGCAATTTTTTTAATTTTTAATTTCTTTTCGCGATTCCGGACAATCCGTAACTCCGTTTCGCGCACGGTTTTCGCCCACGTTCATCATTTTTCACATACTATCAATCCCCAATAACAAAAGTTACTAAATCCTCGTGGATTTCAAGCACGACCAAATGTGCTCTTGCCATTAATGACGTAATTCTTACATATTTTCAAATCACAACAACCACAATCGTTTAATTAACGACTATTCACAATACATTTCTTTATTAAAAACCGGTTGTTACAGTACTTATGCAAAGGGGAAAGGTAATAGCGTATGCATCAAGACAATTGAAAACCCACGAGGTTAATTATCCAACACATGATTTGGAATTGGCTGCTGTGGTATTTGCTTTAAAAATTTGGAGGCATTATCTATATGGAGTCAAATGTACAATATACACAGATCATAAAAGCCTGAAACACTTCTTCGAGCAGAAAGATTTGAATATGAGACAAAGAAGATGGCTTGAGCTACTCAAGGATTATGACTGTGAGATCTTGTACCACCCTGGAAAGGCAAATGTGGTGGCCGATGCTTTAAGTCGTAAGGCAGAACACTCTACTATACAAGTTAAGTCTTACAGTTTGGTAATAACACCAGATTTTCTAAATGAACTCAAGGATGCACAGAAGGAAGGATTAAAGGAAGAAAATGTTGGATTCGAAAGAATCTTTGGTCAAGTTAAGAATTTAGAAGAAAATGAATTTGGTGTTAAGATCCGATTTGGTCGAATGTGGGTTCCACGAAACGGGGACATTAGGTCAAGGATTCTTGACGAATCACATAAGTCACGCTACTCTATTCATCCTGGTGCAACGAAAATGTATCAAGACCTCCGAAAGGATTACTGGTGGCCAGGTATGAAGTTTAATGTAATGCAGTACGTAAACAAGTGTTTGACATGTGCGCAAGTAAAAGCTGAACATCAGAAACCCTATGGTTATGTGCAACCTCTAGAAGTCCCAGAATGGAAGTGGGAACACATCACCATGGATTTTATTACTAAGTTGCCTCTCACAGCGAAACGTCATGATACTATTTGGGTGATTGTAGACCGGTTAACGAAAAGTGCTCATTTCTTGCCTATACGCGAGACTTATGCGTCAGAAAAACTATCTGAGTTATTTGTGAAAGAAATAATTACCAGACATGGAGTTCCAGTTTCTATAGTGTCAGATCGCGACACGCGATTCGTTTCAAGATTCTGGAAACTGTTTCATGAATCAATGGGCACAAGACTCAATATCAGCACTGCATATCATCCTCAAACAGATGGACAGTCTGAAAGGACTTTCCAAACTTTAGAGGATATGCTCAGAGCCTGTATTATTGATTTTGGTGGTAGTTGGGATGATCACTTACCACTAGTGGAGTTCTCGTACAACAACAGCTACCATGTTAATATTGGCATGCGACCATATGAGGCGTTGTACGGACGACGTTGTAGGACACCTGTGTGTTGGGGAGGAGTAGGACAGAAAGAAGTGGGAAGCAAAGCTGCGGTAATTGATTTGACTGAAAAACTTCAACTAGTTAAAGCGCGAATGAAAGCTGCACAGGACCGATAGAAGTCCTATGCTGATAAAAGACGGAGACCAATAGAATTTGAAGTAGGTGATCAAGTACTGTTAAAAGTCTCACCGTGGAAAGGAGTTATTCGATTCAGGAAAAGAGGAAAGCTGAGTCCGAGATTTATTGGACCTTTTCGAATAATAGCACGAGTCGGTAAAGTAGCCTACCGATTAGATCTGCCAGATGAACTGAGTGGAATTCATCCGACATTTCACGTTTCCCATCTGAGAAAATGCTTAGCAGATGATGTAGCATATGTGCCTTTAAATGATATTGAAGTTGATGAAAGGTTGAACTACATAGAAGAACCAGTTGCAATAGTTGACATGAAAGAAAAACAATTACGGCACAAGATAATTAGACTAGTTAAGGTTCAATGGAAACACCGAAAAGGATCAGAGGTTACCTGGGAGACTGAAGACGAGATGAAACGACTCTACCCACATTTGTTTGAAACGTAACAGGTTTCGAGGACGAAACCTATTGTAAGGAGGGTAGATTTGTAATAGCCGAAAAATTTAGCACATTTGAACGTGCTTGAAATCCACGATGATATGTGTGACAACTCAAAATTCTCAGGTTAGAATCACAACTCGAAAATGAAGAGAATGAGTGTAAGCGAAATCGTGAAACGAGGCTTCGATTTCAAGATACACTGAATTGAATATAGCAATAGATTAGAGGTCAAATATTTTGAACTCTTTAGGTCTTGAGATTATAACCACTGGAAAGAGCTCGAAAAATCGTGAACGTAGGCGAAAACCGTGCTCAAAACGGAGTTCGTATGCTCCCGGAATCGCGAAACGAAGATAGGATCAAAATCTGGCCGCCTTAGACCCGCGCGGTACACCCAGACCACTGTCTGGGGTGGGGCGATGCGCCTGACGTCATCCGGACGCAAATTGGGCTTAAAAAATCAGTTTTTCATCTAGAAGTCTCATTTTTTGCTTCTATTCGACGATTCAGCCTCCATACCCACGAAAAATCATCTTCTAAGCCATCCAAGCTCAATTTTGAAGCCTCTTGAACAAGTAGATCGCACCAAGGATCGTTAATACAAGTCCGGATCGTCTTTTTACGCACAAAACTTTGTTTGAAGAGGTAACGGTTCATTTTAACCTTCTAGATTGATAATGATTGATTAAATATTGTTTCTGAACGTAATGATATAGTTAGGGTTGTTGATTATTGCCTAGATGATGGCTAGGATTGATTTTAAATGACAAACTCGAATTGTTATCGGGTAAATCCTTGTTTTGAGCCGTTGTAATGCCCGGTTTGCATGAAATCATAACAATGGTTATAATGGTTTAAACCATGAGATTATGACACTGTAGGTGATTAGTTTGATTAATCCTTGACATGCAACGTGAAATCCAGGTGTTTCAAACTAATCACAACCATTAACATACTCATTGGAATGGTTATCTGATGTTAATGATAACACGCAAACTAGTATGTTAAATATGGTAGTTAAACCTATTCTAATGCTATGTTGTGATATTTCATGATATATGGTTAATCAATAACAAGGATTGATCATTCCTAAGTCATTAATCTGTCTAGGAACCTGTTATAGCATTACAATCATCAACATTAGTTATTTGATTAATCCAAGATTTATTCTGATTAATCAAGTGTGTCATCAACCTAATATCGGTTTGACGACTATCAAGGCAATGTCTTTGACATTGAACGTTCAGAAAGATTTAATCTGTAAGTTAAAGTATAGATAGCTAACTAAATGCAAACCAATGCAGAGTATACTGTTAGTACCAGTTTACGAGGGATCTTGCTATAGTAAGACATCAAGTGAGTTCTTATAGCCCTGTTTTAAGTGTTTTACCATTTTGGGCTGATGTGCATGTTGTAAAGTATTGCCGGTTTTAAAGTTATTATATGAAAGTGATCTTAACCTGATTATGATCAGGAAGGAATGTTTTCAGGACAAAGAACGTTTTCAAGTAAGAAATGTTTTAAAATGTAAAGAATGTTTTAAGTCTCAATTATAATTGAGAAGTAAATCATTTTAAGAGTCTCTTAGGAGACGTAACAAATGTTTTATGTAAATATGTTTTATGTAATCACCTGAAATTCCGCTGCTGTAATAAAGTAAATATGTTTTAAGGACTATGGGTTTGATGTTTACCAACTGAGGGGACTCCCGGGATTCGGGGCCTCTCATAAGGTTTCTATGTTTATCAAGATTATAAGTCCCTAGTTTTTTCAACAATTTCATTATTAACCAAAACTGACCCATAACCGATAGTTAACCGATTAATGATTAATTGAACAATTAGTTACAGTTATGAATATGGATTTAAAATTAACCAAAGTACCAGTTTTGGTTATGAAAATGATCATATAAACAACTGAACCAAACGAAGCTCACTCCTTTTATTTAGCCGAGGCAACACTTGATTTTTTTTAAAATATGAGGCAACTAATTAAATTAACCATAACACTTGATTTTCTAAAACTTTATTTGCACTCCATTAGAAAAGAAAATCAAGGCCTTTGTAGAATTAGAAGAAAATGGTAAAAACTTACTTTTATTGTTCCTGAATAAAAAAAATTAGCCTAATTACGCATATGTGATTATTCTTTTTTAAAGTGGGGGTCCTAATTTTCGGGTGACCCTAAACCATGGCTTCACCCCATATATAAGAAGGGTCGTACACATCACATACACAACAACTTCTTTGTTGTTGTGTTGATTCTAATCGCGGGTACACACAACGACACACTTTCACACGGACACTTGACATTAATGTAACCCTAGGTTTTCTGCCTTAGATACTTGATGGTCCTGAAACGGCTTATAGTTCATCATCTATCACTAGTAGAAACATAAAATTTTGAGGCAGTGAAAATAAACTTATAAAGCGGTTTTCATTCGGTGAAAATATATCTTTTGAAGCCATTTTAAGTTAACCGCTTTAAAAACTGCATTTCCACTACTTCAAAAGCCGAGTTTTGTACTAGTGTATTGACAAGTATGAATACATTGTTCAACTCTTTAACAACATGAAAAAACCATTGTTCAATGGATTAGTATTTGTACAATTGGTACTTCAAACTTGGAACAAGCATAAAGAAATTAACGATTCTTCTTTATCTTTAGAGTTGTTTTGCCGAATCGGTCACTCAAGATTTTTGGTTTCTACCCGGACCAAATGAAAAAAATGGGATCACTCCTTATAGACTCGTTGAGAATGATTCTGGTTTAGTTCTTCATAAGCAAATAGTTTTTACCTAGTATAGTGGATGTCCCCAACTGTTTGTGTTTGTACCACGTGACCTCTATGTCAAAACCCTAATCAAAAGAGTTTCCATTACTTCCTTTTATTAATTAAACCAATCCAAGAACAATGTTTAAGCCTTGGTTTGTTAACTAAATCAATTTATAAATCAATCCCATACAGTCTCAAGTCATGAAAGAAAACCAAAGGAGGACTAGTGTCGTTCAAGTGCATCAAAAAAGAAAAGTATGTTGTAGGTTTGGAGAAAACATATATGTGTTATAAAATCAATGTTTCATTTTAATTAGCCCATGTATCTTTGATCTTTCATCATCTATTTTTAAGTTGCTCAATTTTTTTAGCCATTTTTTCTTTATATACATTCTACTTCCATAATTTCTTAATTTATTTACATTCCATTTCCATGATTTTACCACAATATGTGACAAACATTTGGAGCGTAAAACTATTTTTGGCTTTTTTCATTAACATATGATTTTGTGGCACCTCGCAAATTCCAGGTCAGCTTATATTTTAACTAAATATTTATTTAATTAATATTTGCATACGTGACACTAGAATTAGTTTAATTTAGTGTGACACGTGCCACGATAGTACAAACACTGACGCAAACACGATAATTCGGTGAATTATCGCAACACGCACACACGTGTCAAATGAAATACGAACGTTGGTGAACATTTAACAAAACGTGTAACCAAACACTAATAACATCACGAAACGCTCAACATTGAACTAGATAGTTCAAATAATGCCAAAAGATGCTCCATAATCGAGAAAACGTCGAAAAACGAACCAAACCATTGAAATTGGTCGAAATCGACTCAACCGGGATCCTTCGCGGTACGCCAAGGACCCCGTAGTGGGTCTCTGCGGTACGCGAAGGATGGGCGGGGGATTTGAATCCCAAAATCCGCCACGGTACGGCAAGCCCCTATGGGACCCTCTTGGCAGTACGCGAGGACACCCAGACGCCAAATCTTTATAAAACCAAGACAAAAACATATCCTACTCTACTTTCATCATTATACCCAACCTCAGACGCCACCCTCTCGGCTTATCCTCCCCCAAACCACCTGCTAGCACACCTGCAACTCCATAATCACCCTTGTTCTTGGAAGCCATTGTTGGAAGTGTGGAGCTTTGGAGAATCAAGGAAGAACATTGGAGCTTGCTTTCCACTACAACCAGCTGATCTTGCTTATCACTAGCCATTTCCCACTCCCATTTGTTACTGTAGGAGCCTCATCTTGGTGTCACAAGCCTTGTGAGGTAGTTTCTATGGCCAATACACACACCTAACACACATACACACACATGCAAGGTCATACGCCCACATGCACACGTTCAAACCTTACATGCACGAAATTTGGAAGCTATATGATTTGATTTTGATGTTGTTATGACTGATTTTGATGATCTATGAAGATCTATGATGAGCCTTATTGATAAAATGAGATTTGGGTCATGAATCCATGAAATGCCTATTTTTAGTTGCATGCATTTATAATCTAAGTCATTTTAGATGATTTTGGGTTATGGTAAATGATTATTGATGACATTTGTAGATATTTACAAGGTCCATGATGGTTAATGTGGTCAATATATGGTTATTTGGAGTTCTTGCTATTAATAGAAACTTTTATGTTACAAGTTGATGATTTGGTGTAATATGGTCATGTAAGTAACTTTAGATGATGATTTGTGATATATCATGGTGATATTTGCATAAGTAATGGATTAGAAATGTTAAAATAATCATTTGTTGAGTATTTGGGCATAGTTATTATTTTTATTAACTTTATTTTGTAAAACTATTAAATAATGATTTTGGGTGAAATAGCCATTCAAAATGATGAGATATTGTTAGTAATGAAATTATTAACAAGCGTCATGGATTAGTTTGATTTAAATAAGGTTTTAAGTAAGAATTTCTATTTATAGAAACTTTATGTGACAAGTTTAATAAGTAGAAACATAAGTATTGATTTATTTGTGATAAATGGCTTAGAATGATGCAATAAGATTATTGAGTGTAAAGTTATGTGATTCTTGATGTTAATCATGCTAAATATGGAAACTCTTCATTTTAGGAAACTTTAATGATTAAAAATGGTTTATGTGCTTAATTGATCGCATGGGACAAGGTACTATGTGCTAACATGATCACGTAGGAATAATGAACATGTTAGAACCGTTAAAATGTAACGTGTTGTGAACTTTCTAAAAATGTAAACTTACTATAAATAGTAAGTTGTCCATAGATGTGATTTATGTGTTTTATGAACTATGTGCACGATCACGAATGTTGCACGAATTATAACTGATACACGATTCACCAACGAGTCGTTGACTTGACACGGTCAAACACAGTCAAGCATGGACCAACATGGACAAACATTACAACTGAGGGTTGTTGGACACAAACATGAGCACGAACACGAACATGAAACACAGTCACAAACACGAACTCACATAAGCTATACGATATAGGTAGCCGGTGACCGACTCGCAGAGGAAATCAGGAGCTTACGCTTTACCGACGATCACTAAGGTGAGTTTACGGCCCCTCTTTAAACTTTTTGCAAACTTTCAAAATTTGGGGAGAATACATCTTGATCGAGTCAAACATTATTACTTGTACAAACATTTGTGTCTGCTGGTTTATTATACAAACATTAAGTGTTGTATTGTAACAAAGTCCTCGCGCAATCTTACCGCTAATGTTCAAACAACGATGTGAGTTTATATAGATCTATTAGGTGTGACGAACCCCTCGCGTCACCAATACTAACTAGAGTTCGGGACGCGTGTAATCTCGACCCATCACGCCATTGTTTTTACGAGACATGGCGGAGGCAAGAGCTAACAAGTCTAGTTCGGTAGACACAACTGACACTTGGAGCTTAGGGCTCGGAACTAACATATAATAAATAGCATGACACGTGACAAACATTTATTTTATATATATGTGTGTGTGTGTATGTATATATCAAAACCTGTGAACTCACCAACCTATGTGTTGACACTTTTTCTTAAACATGTATTCTCAGGTAACTAGCTAGCTTGCACGAATCAGGAATGCACATAAGGATACGAGCTCAGGATTTGCATGCATTCATACCGTGTCTTTTTGAACAAACCATTTTTATTACGATTTGACAAACTATGTAGTGTCTGACATTTACATTCCGCTGCATTTGAACAATTTATCATTTCTGTTGCTTATATATTTTTGATATTCCGCTGCAACTTATTTAATCAGTTTAGTTAATACTATGGTTACAAACATACTTTTCAAACACATATAGAGTCGTTCTATATGACAGAGAGCTGTGATTCTGGCCACGTCACACCCATGCGGACTGAGACCGCATGTGGGATTTTAGGGGTGTGACAGATTTCCACATACCTCCTTTTTAAAACAAAAATAACTTAATATGTATTTTATTATTTTAAAAGGTATATCATAACATCATACATTTTTATCTTTAGTATGAGTATAATATTACTTGTATTTTAAGAATACTTGTTTACATTTTTTAAAATGATTATGTAAACATGGTTACATGTACCATACCCGGTACTACTTTACATACATTCAGTACAAAAAACTAATGTGACTTGTCAATCTTTTCTCAATGTCATGAAGTCATCGGCATAAGCCATTTTCCATGATGACGTGTTATCAACAAAAAGTAGACATATTTGTTTTTATAATTAACCTATCTTGATGACATGTCTTCGACATAGATTTGTGTGGCCTCCACATATACATACATGGTTTCACAATAAAATTCAATGATTTCATGCTTCTAAACCTTATTTAGAATTTTGTCCCAATGTTTTACTTTATTTTAACAAGTCAAAACTGTGTTAAAACTTAATCAAATTGAACGCTTCTTAAATTTAAATCTAATTACAGAGAGTCTTTTTTCACACTCATTTGATCTTGTATTTTTCTTTTGATAAATTTATGCCCATAAATATCCAAAATAAGTTGATAACTCTATAAATTGTTGTAAATTGTTGTTTTGACAGAACTAATGTATCAACTTTAAAACATCACTAACCTTACTCAAATCAATAAAGGATTTGATCTCCATCCAGTAGCTAGCCGAAAGTACAATGCATCAATAGATTTAATTATTGTTTGACCTCACTAACTTTTTACTAGACTTTGTGTATGTGCTTTCTAGATAATAATAGTTGAGATTGCAAGTTATGTTTTTTGGTCTAAGTTCATAATGTTTGAAATTGTCATGGTTAAAAGTGTCTCCTTGCTTGAAAATTTTTGATCCAGGTTAAAAGCGTTTGCAATAAAGTTTCAAACCCTAGTTTGATAGTTTTATCAGGTTGAAAGATTTGACAATGGTTGGATGGTTTCCCATGATCAAAACATCTGGGATTTTCTCAAAAGTATCATCTCCAAACCTTTGGAAGTGATGTTCTAGGTTGTTCATCATGTTCTACTATCACATCATAAATCTTCAATCTTGTATCTGCACAAGATATACAAAATAAATGTGTAATAATGTCCAAAAGTATGCAGGTCCAAAAAGCTAGGTCCTCTATCTGTAACCTAGTCCAAAGATATAACTCTTCAGTTGACATTTCGTCACCTGAGAAGTCATGCAAAAATAAAGTCAACACATGGTTGGTGAGTTCATATAGTTTTATAAAATGAGTTTGAATAACATGAATGACAACCTTAACCTCACTATTAACCACCTATACCATCCAGTTCAGTATGCTTATATATAGGGCATATGTAGGGTCGAACTTACCGCCCGCCCAGCCACCGTCCCACCAAATACTAAACTACATGATATAATGTTCCTGGTGATAATTAAGCATTTCATTCCACTACCTTGATTTCCATGACATATGATTCTTAGTATTTGATTACCCTGAAAATGTTTACCTTGATTGTAACATCACTGTACTTTAGGTTGTCCGTACATTCGTACGATTGTACTGTTACGACCTGAGATTTTGTAATTATTAATATTGACACATTATTTGATGATTATCACTGTAACTGGTATGCATGTTTATGACATATTATACGCGTAAACCTTGGGAAGTTTAGTTGTAACTCAACTAAACAGACCCATAGAATTTATCGCAGTGCTATTATTGATGATTATGGATTATTGGTTTAAGAATGGAATTGGGTTGAATTGGGATGGAACTGGGAGTTTGTTATGGTCTGATTACTAAACGTAGTCAAGGACACATGGTCATGGTTTATCGAAATAGCGGTGGGACGGTGTAGGGGAGGTTGCGATCTACCTCTGCATATGCCCTATATATATGCATATTTCGGTCTATCAGGGATGTTTCAGTGACTAGGGTTTAGTGGGTTTTGGTTTGGGAAATAATAATATTAAAGTTAATAAATAATGGGAATTAATTACGCGAAGTGAGGTTACGAACATTACTTAAACACGAATGTTGATTCAGAAATATTAACTTAATAATGTATTTGCGTGAGTGACGATTCACACGGATATAATTATTAGGAAAAATATTGTGAAACGGTATTCAATAAATCTTAAATCAAATCGAAATACGATACGAGCATCGGATTCGCAAAGGTGACGATCTTTGCGAATATGTACGCGAGTAACGCGTTTCGACAAGATAATTAAATAATATCTAACGATATTAAATTAATAAATAAATACTTAAAACGTTTATTAGGAATCACGACCTAAATCAAAAACCGAATAAATTAATTTAATAATTGATTTAATGAAAATAAACGGAGACATTTTATTTAAACGATTTTCATTGAAAACTATTTTATTGAAAATAAAACTTATTTATTCAAATGTCTTTATGCTTTAAATATGTTTAACATGTAAAAACCAGCAAATATTATGTGTTATCGCGATAAAAACGAGCCCGGGCACGCGGGGATTGACCGGGCTATAAAAGCCCATCTATTTCCTTTGTTTCTCATTTTACAAGATCACTTCTCTCTCTAAAATACCATTTTCGTCACCTACAAAACCTCCAACTTCTCTCTAGCTTTGTGAGCTCGTTTCTTGACGAAATCACGAGATCTCGGAGCCTAAACGACCGGGGAATCAAGGAGAACAAGAAGGTGTAGGAAAATCTCGAGTTTGAACCACGAATTGAGGTAAATCTGAGTATTACTTTTCGGTTTTAGTTTGAAAACCCTAGTAGAATGTAGCTACCATTTGTAAACGATTTAGGGTCTTATATGTGTAAACCAGTTGAGTATCAAGTTGTAAAAGCCATAAATGAACCTGTAAACACTTAGGATTCGAGGATGATGATGATTGGGAGCTGTTTCGGTGGGTGAAGGGGCGACCGAACCTGTGTTCACGAGCAGGGATGGGGCGAACCTATAAGGTTCGTGACCTGAAGACCCTAGTTGCCGAACCCAGACCCTTGACCGAACCTTGGGTAACAAGGCATGAGACCAGCGAACCTATGATGTAACCATGCATGTAGCGAACCTCCTCATGCCTAGCGAACCCTTCCACACTCAACGAACCTTGGGGAGGCCACGAACCTGGACGAACCCATGCAGCCACCAACGAACCCTTTTGAGTTCACGAATCAGTGTAGGGGCTGCCGAACCCTAGTGTCTGCGAACCTTGGCCATACAGCCTTCTTGACCGAACCTAACATTAGAGCCGAACCTGTTGACATATAGAACACTAGCCACGAACCATGGGGGAAACGAACCTAAAGGTTCGCTGGCTGTGTGGCTGTCAAACATGAACTCGGCTGGAATTAGGAGATCGGGAATACGCTAGGATTATGAACATGCGTATAGATATGGGGATATGACCATGCATGCATGAGGGATTAGAACCACCTTTCTTTTATAACTTAAGATTAAATTATGAAAGTTTACATAATGATAGTATTGATGGGAAGGATGTGATTGTAAACTCTTTGAAATTAAATTGAATTTTTATAACTTAAACTAATATGGTGTGTTTAATCAATCATGCATGTATGATATACGCACACACACACACAGATATATATATATATATATATGAATATGACTAGGATTACCATCTTAGATCATTTATACATATATGGGGATTTACAGTTAAGGTCTCATGATTTGCTACTCCTAATAGATAATTGAATTAACAAGTGAAAGTCCATCTTTATGATATACATGTATAGCCACGTGGTTATCTACCACTCCATGGATCATGTTTTTAACTTATGTTAATTACATAACGTCCATGTATAGTCACAGATATTATTTGAGAATGGGATATTGAGATTGATTGATGGGTTATGTGGTTTGATTATCTCTTATTGACTATGATTATCTGTGATTGAATATGACTAATTAGTTATGTGATTATGTGTTTGTGTATGTGTTGATTGTTGAGTTTGGATATTGGTTGGATTATCTCATACAGGTATTATTGTGGATTTTTCTCAGGAAATCATAAGCATTTATACTCATTTTATCTAAACCTTTTATAAAAACTATTTTTAAACTTAAACCTTTAAATTCATTTTATAAAACCTTTTAAGTATAAAAATGTCACACCCCCAAATTCCCACTCTTGGTGTCAGTCCACGTGGGTGTGACGTGGCCAGGATCACAGCTCATGGTCATATAGAACGACTCTATATGAGTTACACAGTCACACAGATTTGTAAAATAACATAGTTTCATTCAATAAGCAGCGGAAAATGTTCAACATCATAAGTAAATAAGTTTGCAGCGGAAAGTAAATTGTTTAACAGACACTACATAGTTAAACCTATTTTCAAAATATATCAAATGCACACAAAAGCCTAGAACACGAGTCTATATGCAAGCCAGACTCCTTATCGCTTCCTTGTGCGCATCCTAGCGTGTGCTCCTTTTTAGTTACCTGAGAATACATGCGAAAAGTGTCAACTAAAAGTTGGTGAGTTCACAGGTTTAGACAGACAGAAATAGTAAACAGACATATACTGGGTATGTTAAGTTTAGTTGGATACTACGATCCGTGGAGTGTGTCAGTTCATCTTACCGAAACTAGACTGTTTCCGTTTGCCTCCGCAGGTCATCGCTGAACCCGCATTCCCATCGAAATTACACTCGTTATGACCTCCAGTCAACATTGGTGCCGAGTGGGGTTAGTCAAACCCAGTAGTACTACGTAATTACGACTCGTTTGAATACACAACTAACGGTAAGGATAAGTGAGGGCTTTATGCGATAATAGTTACACTCGAAAATGGTTTTCACAACATACCAGTCATATATCTAAAACAGTTGCATTGTATTCTCACCCCAAAGTTTCAGTAAAACAGTTAAAGAGTAAAAGTGGGGCCGTAAACTCACCTGAGTTTGAGAAGTGCGTGTTCTTACAAGAACGGTGTAGCTCGCCGGCTAGTAGTTACCTATATCACATAGGTGTTGTAAGTTTGTGTTTGCATATATGTGGGTCTCACAGGACCGTGTTCGTGTCTAACAACTTCCAAGTTGTTATGTGGGTCGAGTTGACCGTGTTTGACCGTGTTTGACCTAACGACCCGTTGGTGACGGTTTTGGATCAAATGTGCGTGTAACGTGCGGTTTAGTGTCGTGTGAAGTGTGCGGATACCAATGATCGCTTTCGTGAGGAAACTTACTATTCATAGTGAGTTTCTATTTCAGGAAAGTTTCTATTTTAGGCATGTCATGTAAGAAATTATAATCTGATTATTCTATCATGTATATTTATCCTAAATGAGCATGTTATCACATTGCACATAGTTGCACATAGTCGGTTTAGCGTGTCTTGCGCATAAAAGTTACCATAATTAGAAAGTTACAAGATATGCATATGTCACTAAGTCTAGATACAATCTTATCATATCATCATCGTATTAGTCTTAAATAAGTATTTAATCAAAACCATTATGACTAGCATGCTCCTATTCTCCAAATTGTAAAATAAAGTTACTATATTTAGTAACATTCCTAAATATCATACTATTAGCAATTTTAGTCATTCCAATGCATTCAATCACCATCATAGTAACCTCTAAACATCATTTTAAACATAACTTATAGATCTAATCATACAAATGTGATTATTTCATCAAACTACATAACTAGTAACATTAAAGTTACTAAAATTAGCAATACTCACCAAATGACCAAACATTGACAACTCAACCATTTCTAATCTTGCAAATCATCATCAATAACACTCATAACATCATTTCAATATCCACAATCATGTAAAACCACCTAGATCATACATTCATGTTGCTAAAACCATCATTTTAACTACTAGGACCATCCTATCATAACAACATCATCATGGATAGTAAAGATACACCATCTAATCATCCTAGATCATCAAATATCATGTAAACATCATCAAACCCAGAACTAGAATTCGTGTATGTGCATCAAGGGTGCTTGCATGTGTGTTTAAAGTCATGCATGTGAGTGTAAAGTTGAAGGAAGTTTGTTTTGGGTATAGAACTACCTTCTAATGCTTCAAGAACGCCAAGATGTCGACAAGAACAGCCCCTAAACTCTCTGGATTGCAGAAATGAGATGGTTGTAATGGTGGTTTTGAGTTCCAATGGGTCTTCAAGCCATCAACCTTCAAACCTCCAAGCTTGGAGCTTCAATGGAGGTCTCCCATGGCTTCCCAAGTGTCAAATCAGCTGTTTGCAGACGAGTTTGGTCGAGATATGGCGTGTACAATCGGAGAAATGATGAAGAGTGGAGTTAATAGGCATGGTGGTCTTGATTTTATAAAGATTTGTCGACTAGCACCTGTCGCGTACCGCGATGGAGGTTTAAAATAATCTTCGCGTACCGCGAAGGATTTCGGGAACCAAACCCCCGCGATGCCTGTCGCGTATCGCTATAATTCCTCCCGTTGGGCCATCGCGTACCGTGATGGGTCCCAGAGAAGTCCAATAAGCCTAGTTTTCTTGTTTTGAACCGATTTTCGTGTATTTTTCTATTACGATCATCATTTCTCAACATTTAGTCATTGTTCCCAATATCTTAGGTTCCCTAGAACCTATGTGCAGTGAAAGTGTACTGTGATTTGATCCGTTCACCAACGTTCGTTATAAGACACGTGCGAGTGTTGTGCGATAATTCCTCGAATTATCGATGTATTCTAGCTGTTGTGCCACGTGTCACACTAAATACAATTATTCTAGTGCCACGTATGAAATAATAAAACATATTATTATTTAAAATAAAGAATTGCTGACCTGGAATTTCCGAGGTGTCACATCATCCCCCAGTTAATAGGAATTTCGTCCCGAAATTCAGTTTGTGCTGCCGGTGTTAGTCTGGTAGGAGAATAAGTGAGGGTATTTCTTTTTCATCTGATCCTCTCGTTCCCAGGTGTATTCCGGTCCTCGCCGTGAGTTCCATCGTACCTTCACGATCGGTATCTTACTAAGCTTCAACTTCTTGGTTTCCCGGTCCATGATTTCTACCGGTTCCTCAACGAAGTGTAATTGTTCATCAATCTGGATTTCCTCTAAAGGAATTGCAAGCGTTTCGTCTGATAAGCATTTCTTGAGATTTGAAACGTGAAACACGTTGTGTACACTACTCAATTCATGTGGTAGCTGTAGTTCGTAGGCCACCGGGCCTATCCGTTTAGTGATTTCGAAGGGTCCGATGTAACGAGGGTTTAACTTTCCCCGCTTCCCGAATCGAATCACTCCCTTCCAAGGCGAGACTTTAAGTAGTACCCGATCTCCCACTTGGAATTCTAAAGGCTTGCGCCTTTTGTCGGCGTAGCTTTTCTGTCGGTCTCGAGCTGCTGCCATTCTGTTACGTATTTGCACGATCTTTTCCGTTGTCTCGTGCACAAGTTCGGGTCCGGTCAGTTGGCTTTCGCCAACTTCTGCCCAACAGAGCGGTGATCTGCACTTACGTCCGTATTGTGCTTCAAATGGTGCAGCTCCAATGCTGGTGTGATAGCTGTTATTGTATGAGAACTCCACCAAAGGTAGGTGAGTCTCCCAACTATTACCGAAGTCGATTACGCATGCCCGAAGCATGTCCTCCAAGGTCTGGATGGTTCGTTCACTCTGACCATCCGTCTGTGGATGATAAGCAGTGCTCATATCCAATGTCGTCCCAAGTGCCTTGTGTAAGGACTTCCAAAAATGTGCCGTGAAACGGCTGTCTCGGTCAGATATAATAGAGATTGGGACTCCGTGTCTGGATACGATTTCCTTCAAGTAGATTCGGGTTAACTTTTCCAACTTATCAGTTTCCTTAATCGGCAGGAAGTGTGCCGATTTCGTGAGTCGGTCTACGATAACCCAGATGGTATTACAACCACTTGCTGTCTTTGGCAGCTTGGTGATAAAATCCATGGATATCTGTTCCCATTTCCATACTGGGATTTCTGGCTGTTGGAGTAACCCTGACGGTTTCTGATATTCGACCTTAACTTTGGAGCAAGTCAGACACTTACTCACATAGGTTGCGATTTCTGATTTCATATTAGGCCACCAATAAGTTGCCTTTAGGTCGTGGTACATCTTGTCAGAACCCGGATGTACCGAGTATCGACTCTTGTGAGCTTCATCCATCACTACTTCTCTCAATCCCCCGTAGCGTGGAATCCAAATTCGGTCCATCAGATAGTAAGCTCCGTCGTCTTTCTGTTTCATCTGTTTATCCATACCCCGCATAGCTTCGAGGATAAGGTTTTCCTTTTTCAGAGCTTCTTGTTGTGCGACTCGGATCTGATTAGGTAGCTCAGAATGAATGGTAAGTTGTAGTGCTCGTACGCGTTTGATTGTTTCCTTTCTACTTAACGCATCGGCTACTACATTGGCTTTCCCAGGATGATACTTGATTGCACAGTCATAATCACCTATCAACTCGACCCATCTGCGTTGTCTCATGTTTAGCTCCTTTTGGTCGAAAATGTGCTGCAGGCTCTTATGATCCGTGAATATAGTGCACTTGGTGCCGTACAGATAGTGTCTCCAGATCTTCAATGCAAATACTACGGCTCCTAACTCCAGATCATGGGTCGTGTAATTTTTCTCGTGCACTTTCAATTGTCATGACGCATAAGCTATGACCTTCTCGCGTTGCATCAGTACACAACCGAGTCCTTGCTTCGATGCGTCGCAGTAGACTACAAAGTCTTCGCACCCGTCTGGTAGTGATAGAATTGGTGCACTGCACAACTTCTGCTTCAACAAGTCAAAAGCAGCTTCTTGTTTTTCTCCCCATTCAAAATTCTTGTCTTTATGCGTAAGGGAAGTTAATGATTGCGCAATCTTCGAAAATCCCTCGATAAACCGCCTGTAGTACCCGGCCAATCCCAAGAACTGTCGTACCTCTGTTGGAGTCTTAGGTGCAGTCCAGTTCTTGATTGCCGCAATCTTAGTTGGGTCTACGTGTATCCCTTTCGCGTTTACTACGTGTCCAAGGAACTGAACTTCGCGAATCCAGAAATCACATTTGGAGAATTTCGCGTACAATTGTTCCTTCTTCAGTAGTTCTAAAACACGTCTCAAGTGGTCGGCATGTTCTTCTCGAGTCTTAGAATAGATCAGGATGTCATCAATGAATACGATTACGAACTTGTCAAGATACGGTTTACACACCCGATTCATGAGATCCATGAATACGGCCGGTGCGTTAGTCAGTCCAAATGGCATGACCAGAAATTCGTAATGTCCGTACCGTGTTCTGAAGGCTGTCTTCGGTATATCTCCTTCTTGTACTCTGAGTTGATGGTAACCAGATCTTAAATCGATTTTTGAATAGTAGCTTGACCCTTGCAACTGATCAAACAGGTCGTCTATTCGAGGTAGAGGGTATCGATTCTTGATCGTCACCTTGTTCAGTTCTCGGTAGTCTATGCACATACGGAATGAACTGTCCTTCTTCTTCACAAACAAGACTGGTGCTCCCCAAGGTGAGAAACTCGGTCGGATGAATCCTTTATCTAACAACTCTTGTAGTTGATTAGATAATTCCTGCATTTCAGTAGGAGCCAATCGGTATGGTGCCTTGGCTATTGGTGCTGCTCCTGGTGTCAGATCTATCTGAAACTCCACTTGTCGTGCTGGTGGTAGTCCCGGTAGATCGTCAGGAAAGACTTCCGGATAATCACGAACAATAGCGATGTCCTCGATCTTCCGTTCCTTCTTTGGTTGTTCGGTAATAAGGGCTAGGATAGCCGTATATCCTTTCTTCAGATATTTGTTCGCCTTCATGCAGGACATAATATTTAACGATATCCCCCGCCGTTCTCCTTGGATTGAGATCTGCTTTCCACTTGGCAACGTAATTCGCACAATCTTTTCATTGCAAACAATCTCGGCATGATTCGCAGATAGCCATTCCATTCCAATTACCACATCGAAGCTTCCAAGAGTTACCGGCATTAAATCAATCACCAATTGATGATCTGCTAGTGTTAGAACGCATCCTTTGATGATGTGTTGTGTCTCGATCAGTTTGCCATCCGCTAGCTCTACGGTATACTTATAATCTAATGATGTTGGTGTCATGTCAAGCAGTTTGCTAAATTCACTAGAGATAAAACTCCTATCGGCACCGGTATCAAATAATATACTAGCATAGACATTATTTAAAAGAAACGTACCGGTAACGACGTTCGGATCATCTTTAGCTTCACCGGATCCGATCACGAATGCCCGACCCCTAGCCGGGTTGCCACCTGCATTCTTGTTCTGCGGACAATCTCGGCGCATGTGGCCCGGCTTTCCGCAAGTGAAGCACCCCTTTAATGTGTTATCCTTTTTGAGGTTGGGGTTGGGGTTTGATCGGCATTCTTTGGCCATGTGCCCGTTTCTCCCACAGTTGGTGCATTTGACTCTCTTGCATGGGCCAAAGTGATGGAAGTTACAGTTGTTACATTTTGGGCTGTTGCCCTGGTATCCTCCTTTGTTCTGAGTGTTTGGCTGGGTGGCAGTGAAAACTTTGGCAGGTGCTGGGCGATGTTGGGTCGGTTGCTGAGGTGAGAAAGTACGATTATTGCTGGGTTCCCACTTTCGCTTGGGCTCTTGAGGCTTCAGGTGTTCACCTCTTTTAGGCAGTTTCCCTTGGGCTACCGCCTGATCGGTCAGCTTGTGTGCCAAGCGTATCAGTGGTTGGATAGTAGAGTGGTCGGAAGCAGTGACCGTGCTCTGGATTTGTTCCGGCAATCCACTGGTAAATTGCTCAATCTTCTTGTACTCCGGCGTCACCATCGCCGGGCACAGCTTGCACAGTTCATGAAACCGAGTACAGTACTTCTCGATCTCTGATCCTACCATCTTGTGCACCCAGAACTCTTCCTCCAGTTTCCTAATTTCATCCCGAGGACAGTATTCTTCGTGGAGCATCCTGGTGAAGTTGTCCCACGGAATTGAGTTTGCGGTGTCCAGTCCAAGGGTTTGGACATGAGTGTTCCACCAGGTGAGGGCCGGTCCCTCCAGTGTTCCCGTGGCGTATTTTACCCGGTTCTCATCCGAGCATTCAGCTATAGAGAAAACTGACTCCAGCTTCTCTATCCAACGAAGCAGTCCCACGGCTCCTTCAGTACCTTGAAACTTGTGAGGGTGGCAGCTCAGGAACGCCTTAAACGAGCATCCCTTCGTCGCTCCCCCGTGGGATCCTGTGCGTCGGGGTTCAATGCAACGTGTTAGTGTCTAGACTGTCTATACTATGTTAGTCATGTTAGGCAAGAGTTAATACCGTTGTTAGTACCACTCGTCTCGCTGGCGTGACGGTTGGCCTCGTACTCCGCGAGTACCTTGTTGAATTTGCGTTCGACCATCATGTCGATTCGTGCCTTTTCTGCCTTACGTTTGAGTCGAAGGGCATGGTTTCCTCTTCCGGACATGTTTCTATATGGAAAGGTTAGAATGTTAGTTAGCATGAGTTAGAGTGTTATTCAATTGTTAAGTCAGATGGCATGTTAACAGTAGTCATAGTAATGATATATATAAGCAACAAAAGTAAAGCATCTTTCCATTAATGTTAGTAAGTTTGTGTACAATATTTTCCAAAAGAGATGCTACAAAATTTGCACGAGCACATCCCGCTTGGCTAAGTGATACAAAAGTAGAATACTAAAATAAAAATCCTAACTAGACAATCGTGGAGTGTGAATCTCCACTATCAGCAGGACCATCGTCGTCCTCCTCGTCAGGATCCTCGTCTGGATCTTCATCAAAGTCCTCTTCTTCGAGGTTTACAGCCTCGAATTGAGGTCCTTGATCCGGTTCCTCTTCTGGTTCCATGAGTAGTTGATCAGCCCAGGCGTTTTGAAGCACTGCCTGGTTCTCCCCCGCAACGCCCTCTACTGCAACCAGTCTCTCCCCATGTCCCTGAACCATGGCGACTACCTCTTCCTGCCGTTCCTCTAATTGTGTTGTCCGATTCCGAAGTGCCGCTATTTCTTCCACTACATGCTCCCGTAGGTGATCTAACTGCTCTCGGAGATGTTGGTTCTCCTTTCGAAGAGCCATGATCTCCTCATCACGCTCACGCGCCCTGCTGGCCTCACGAGTAGTTCGAGCAACATGAGCTGCGAAAGCCCGCTCGAGTGACATTTCGAGTGATGGTAGTCGGTGAGCTCGGTTATCATCTATCCGTTCTCGCAGGAGGGGTACTCTCTCGTCGATGATCCAGTCCCACACAGTACGTGGGTACCAAGTCCATGACCTGGCGCGCTTGGCAATGCGTGCCCTTTCTGCCTCCTCAAAATCATCTGGGTACATGATGTCTCTAACTCGCTTACGACTCTCCTCCGTCAGCTCATACTCAGCAGGTCGCTTCCCCGGATTACGCCCCGGGTCCTCATTGTCATCAGACATCCTGTAAGTCCCAAATCAGTCAGTAATAGTTCACAATGGTAATAATAATATAAGTTTGAAATTTCTAAGTGTAGTGTCTACTGTAGAGCAGTGGCTATAGTCTAAGTTTACTAGATGCAAACCTAGTTCCCTATAACCAAGGCTCTGATACCAGTCTGTCACACCCCCAAATTCCCACTCTTGGTGTCAGTCCACGTGGGTGTGACGTGGCCAGGATCACAGCTCATGGTCATATAGAACGACTCTATATGAGTTACACAGTCACACAGATTTGTAAAATAACATAGTTTCATTCAATAAGCAGCGGAAAATGTTCAACATCATAAGTAAATAAGTTTGCAGCGGAAAGTAAATTGTTTAACAGACACTACATAGTTAAACCTATTTTCAAAATATATCAAATGCACACAAAAGCCTAGGACACGAGTCTATATGCAAGCCAGACTCCTTATCGCTTCCTTGTGCGCATCCTAGCGTGTGCTCCTTTTTAGTTACCTGAGAATACATGCGAAAAGTGTCAACTAAAAGTTGGTGAGTTCACAGGTTTAGACAAACAGAAATAGTAAACAGACATATACTGGGTATGTTAAGTTTAGTTGGATACTACGATCCGTGGAGTGTGTCAGTTCATCTTACTGAAACTAAACTGTTTCCGTTTGCCTCCGCAGGTCATCGCTGAACCCGCATTCCCATCGAAATTACACTCGTTATGACCTCCAGTCAACATTGGTGCCGAGTGGGGTTAGTCAAACCCAGTAGTACTACGTAATTACGACTCGTTTGAATACACAACTAACGGTAAGGATAAGTGAGGGCTTTATGCGATAATAGTTACACTCGAAAATGGTTTTCACAACATACCAGTCATATATCTAAAACAGTTGCATTGTATTCTCACCCCAAAGTTTCAGTAAAACAGTTAAAGAGTAAAAGTGGGGCCGTAAACTCACCTGAGTTTGAGAAGTGCGTGTTCTTACAAGAACGGTGTAGCTCGCCGGCTAGTAGTTACCTATATCACATAGGTGTTGTAAGTTTGTGTTTGCATATATGTGGGTCTCACAGGACCGTGTTCGTGTCTAACAACTTCCAAGTTGTTATGTGGGTCGAGTTGACCGTGTTTGACCGTGTTTGACCTAACGACCCGTTGGTGACGGTTTTGGATCAAATGTGCGTGTAACGTGCGGTTTAGTGTCGTGTGAAGTGTGCGGATACCAATGATCGCTTTCGTGAGGAAACTTACTATTCATAGTGAGTTTCTATTTCAGGAAAGTTTCTATTTTAGGCATGTCATGTAAGAAATTATAATCTGATTATTCTATCATGTATATTTATCCTAAATGAGCATGTTATCACATTGCACATAGTTACACATAGTCGGTTTAGCGTGTCTTGCGCATAAAAGTTACCATAATTAGAAAGTTACAAGATATGCATATGTCACTAAGTCTAGATACAATCTTATCATATCATCATCGTATTAGTCTTAAATAAGTATTTAATCAAAACCATTATGACTAGCATGCTCCTATTCTCCAAATTGTAAAATAAAGTTACTATATTTAGTAACATTCCTAAATATCATACTATTAGCAATTTTAGTCATTCCAATGCATTCAATCACCATCATAGTAACCTCTAAACATCATTTTAAACATAACTTATAGATCTAATCATACAAATGTGATTATTTCATCAAACTACATAACTAGTAACATTAAAGTTACTAAAATTAGCAATACTCACCAAATGACCAAACATTGACAACTCAACCATTTCTAATCTTGCAAATCATCATCAATAACACTCATAACATCATTTCAATATCCACAATCATGTAAAACCACCTAGATCATACATTCATGTTGCTAAAACCATCATTTTAACTACTAGGACCATCCTATCATAACAACATCATCATGGATAGTAAAGATACACCATCTAATCATCCTAGATCATCAAATATCATGTAAACATCATCAAACCCAGAACTAGAATTCGTGTATGTGCATCAAGGGTGCTTGCATGTGTGTTTAAAGTCATGCATGTGAGTGTAAAGTTGAAGGAAGTGTGTTTTGGGTATAGAACTACCTTCTAATGCTTCAAGAACGCCAAGATGTCGACAAGAACAGCCCCTAAACTCTCTGGATTGCAGAAATGAGATGGTTGTAATGGTGGTTTTGAGTTCCAATGGGTCTTCAAGCCATCAACCTTCAAACCTCCAAGCTTGGAGCTTCAATGGAGGTCTCCCATGGCTTCCCAAGTGTCAAATCAGCTGTTTGCAGACGAGTTTGGTCGAGATATGGCGTGTACAATCGGAGAAATGATGAAGAGTGGAGTTAATAGGCATGGTGGTCTTGATTTTATAAAGATTTGTCGACTAGCACCTGTCGCGTACCGCGATGGAGGTTTAAAATAATCTTCGCGTACCGCGAAGGATTTCGGGAACCAAACCCCCGCGATGCCTGTCGCGTATCGCTATAATTCCTCCCGTTGGGCCATCGCGTACCGCGATGGGTCCCAGAGAAGTCCAATAAGCCTAGTTTTCTTGTTTTGAACCGATTTTCGCGTATTTTTCTATTACGATCATCATTTCTCAACATTTAGTCATTGTTCCCAATATCTTAGGTTCCCTAGAACCTATGTGCAGTGAAAGTGTACTGTGATTTGATCCGTTCACCAACGTTCGTTATAAGACACGTGCGAGTGTTGTGCGATAATTCCTCGAATTATCGATGTATTCTAGCTGTTGTGCCACGTGTCACACTAAATACAATTATTCTAGTGCCACGTATGAAATAATAAAACATATTATTATTTAAAATAAAGAATTGCTGACCTGGAATTTCCGAGGTGTCACATCATCCCCCAGTTAATAGGAATTTCGTCCCGAAATTCAGTTTGTGCTGCCGGTGTTAGTCTGGTAGGAGAATAAGTGAGGGTATTTCTTTTTCATCTGATCCTCTCGTTCCCAGGTGTATTCCGGTCCTCGCCGTGAGTTCCATCGTACCTTCACGATCGGTATCTTACTAAGCTTCAACTTCTTGGTTTCCCGGTCCATGATTTCTACCGGTTCCTCAACGAAGTGTAATTGTTCATCAATCTGGATTTCCTCTAAAGGAATTGCAAGCGTTTCGTCTGATAAGCATTTCTTGAGATTTGAAACGTGAAACACGTTGTGTACACTACTCAATTCATGTGGTAGCTGTAGTTCGTAGGCCACCGGGCCTATCCGTTTAGTGATTTCGAAGGGTCCGATGTAACGAGGGTTTAACTTTCCCCGCTTCCCGAATCGAATCACTCCCTTCCAAGGCGAGACTTTAAGTAGTACCCGATCTCCCACTTGGAATTCTAAAGGCTTGCGCCTTTTGTCGGCGTAGCTTTTCTGTCGGTCTCGAGCTGCTGCCATTCTGTTACGTATTTGCACGATCTTTTCCGTTGTCTCGTGCACAAGTTCGGGTCCGGTCAGTTGGCTTTCGCCAACTTCTGCCCAACAGAGCGGTGATCTGCACTTACGTCCGTATTGTGCTTCAAATGGTGCAGCTCCAATGCTGGTGTGATAGCTGTTATTGTATGAGAACTCCACCAAAGGTAGGTGAGTCTCCCAACTATTACCGAAGTCGATTACGCATGCCCGAAGCATGTCCTCCAAGGTCTGGATGGTTCGTTCACTCTGACCATCCGTCTGTGGATGATAAGCAGTGCTCATATCCAATGTCGTCCCAAGTGCCTTGTGTAAGGACTTCCAAAAATGTGCCGTGAAACGGCTGTCTCGGTCAGATATAATAGAGATTGGGACTCCGTGTCTGGATACAATTTCCTTCAAGTAGATTCGGGTTAACTTTTCCAACTTATCAGTTTCCTTAATCGGCAGGAAGTGTGCCGATTTCGTGAGTCGGTCTACGATAACCCAGATGGTATTACAACCACTTGCTGTCTTTGGCAGCTTGGTGATAAAATCCATGGATATCTGTTCCCATTTCCATACTGGGATTTCTGGCTGTTGGAGTAACCCTGACGGTTTCTGATATTCGACCTTAACTATTCGTACAGATCGTCACCTATACAAATAATCCGTCGATTTAGCATTAACGTAACAATATCCGTGTGTTTTGTTCTGTAATTCCTCATATACGGTTATACATAAATAAATCCTAACACCTAATCATATGATGGTTCTGTGAGGTCAGATAATCATCTTACTGATGAACCGTGTTTTCTGACTTTTATTTCTCAGAAATGATTTTGAATTCACTATTTGTTACATGAGATGATAATGATATATGCTGTGAATATGAAATACACTGAAATGCTATAGAGTTTGTACCTGTTTACTGTTCATGCTACTGTTGCGATCACTGTTCCGGTACGATTCCGGCACTGATGTTACAGTTTCCCCTTGTTAGAGAAATTTCGCCCCAAATTTAAGAGTTGTTATCGGGCACAGCTTCCTCTTCAAACAGTTGGGGATACTTTGACTTCATGTGATCTTCACGATCCCAATGTAAACTCGGGTCCGCGCCTTGAGTTCCATCGAACCTTTACAATCGGAATACTGATTCGTCTCAGTTGTTTAACTTTGCGATCCATAATCTCCAAGGGCCTTTTATGTCATAAAATGAACTAGGTTTGTGTCTGTTATGAGGTTTTAACCAAGATGTGGAACAAGGTTTATTAGGAGGGACCTATGTTGACAATTCCCCAAAGTTTCAGCCATCCCCCCTCCTTCTTCCTCGAACGGCTGCACATCGCCGACCCACCGCCCTCTCCACCATTGACCGAATTCGAGCATTAATGACTCCACCCACGCTCGGCCGACCACCATCCAACCTCCAACGACCTAATTAATGCCTTAATTTCGTCTAATCACGCGTTTAACCGATTATTACACCTAACCGATTGTTTAAACAAATCTTCAACTCGAATCCGTCTCTTTTGCTCACCATAGTCGAATTAAACACACACACACCTTAGCAACACGCCTCTGAAGCTATCTTAATCATCAATCACGTCTCAAGACCACTAGAACTTCGGATTGAACTCGAGGGCAGCCGCGGCTAAGCACGAACTGGTTATCCTAAATCAATTACAGGTAAGTAATACCTCTAATCAACTCGTCTCCATGCGTTGAATGAAAGCCCTATGAATTCAAGGGCTCACATCCACTCCTCGTATCGAATTCGAACGGGTCTTGAAGCTAGGGTTTATAAGTTTGAGGGAAGAACAGAGATGTTTATTTAAAGTTAATTCGTTTCAGACTTGTGTAACAAACTACTCACCCAGCCCAGCGGTTAGGGCGCTGGGGCTGGGTGGAGCTGACCACGGTTCAAATCCGGTCTGGAGCATCCAGAACCGGTTTTTGGTTAAATAATGCCATTTTTTTATGTATTTTAAGGTTTAAAAATTCTGAATCTTGTTATAAAGTTTCTATAAAATAATTTTTAAATCTTTTAAAGATTCTGTGAATTTTTAATATTATTCTACTATTATTTCTTTAATTAAGATATGTTATAAATACTATAATAACTTTTTTTTTCGTAATAATCTATGTAAAACATTTTCAGAATTCTAAGCAATTATTTTACATTTTTTTTTGACATTCTGAAAATATGTAGAATAATATTTTAATTGCTAATAAAGGTTTAAAACCATTATTTTTAATTATTAAAAACACATTAATGTGTAAAAAGGTTTTAGAAAAATATTTACAAACTTTCTGTTTATATTAAAAATATTTTATCACTTTATTTTTATAAAACTTAAACTATGGTTTATTTTAATAAATATTATTAAGCCATGTATAACCTTATTTATATTCTAAAGGAAATTTTTATAAAATCTATTTTATAAGGTGTTTTAACTTAAAAGTCTTAAGTTATTAAATTTAGAATACTTAGTTCTAAATGTATTTATTTGAACTTATAAATTATTTTATTTAATAAACCGAAGCCTTATAAGTCTAAGCTCGCGTTATGCCTTAGAATGGTTAGAGACTAAAGAACTTGTAGAAATATTCTTATATGCTTATTCAAAACAGGTTGACAAGGGTTTGCTACTACACAACTAGTTTAAGTTGCATTTTTGGGATTTCTTAGCAAACATGTGAGTTTTCATACCCCCCTTTTTAGTTTTATATTATTTTGGGGCTTTCACACATGTCCTTATTCAAAAACTTAGAAACTTATATCTTTTGATGCTTATGCAAACTAGGAAATGCCTATCTAGTTGAAATGCTATCATGTGATGAGCTTGTGTTGTATACTTGTTGCTTATGTGCTTTGTTGATCTTATTTGCTACTTGAAATCGTAAACGTAATCGTATTCTAGTACTTGGCTTCCTAAGAGAGTCGCGCTCTCTTCGCGTGTGAATTCCGTGTTAAAAAGGACCGGTACACCATTTTATACATACTTGTTCATATGCATGCATAACTTTCATACTTGTAGTCATTTGAGTTTGCATACTTTTATACTTATGCTATCAAAAATATCACTACTCACCAACTATTCATTTAGTTGACTTTTACTATACATGTGTGACAGGTTAAGTGAAGAATCATATTGCTAATCTAGGAAGAATGGACTTAGATAGTTTATCAAAAGACTTATGTTTTAATTTTGTATTTGACTTTTGAAATTGTATTGTAATGTTTGTGTTGACTTTAAAATCTTGGTAATTTGAATTATGGAACTTTAGATTTTATATCATTAGTCTTTGAACAATCTTTCACATATCATGCCTCGACGTATTCCGCCACCGGTCGGGGTGTGACACAGGGTCTGAATAATACGTTCGCTTTGACCGTCCGTTTGTGGATGGTAAGCAGTACTTAGATTTAACTACGTCCCTAGAGATTTCTGTAGTGATTGCCAGAACCTTGATGTGAATCTGCTATCTCTATCGGAAATAATGGACAATGGCACACCGTGGCGTACCACTAGTTCATTGATGTACAGTCTCGCCAGTTTATCCATCGTGAAGGTCTCACGCATTGGCAAGAAGTGAGCAGATTTTGTCAAACGGTCGATTATCACCCAAATCGTATCATGACCACTGGAAGTGCGGGGTAGCTTGGTAATGAAATCCATAGCTATTTATTCCCACTTCCAGAGCGGAATCTTAGACTGTTCCAGTAAACCAGACGGTCTCTGGTGTTCCGCCTTTACCTTCGCACACGTGAGACATCGACCGACGTACTCGGCTATGTCTTTCTTCATTCCCGGCCACCAATAAAATCCACGCAAGTCTTGGTACATCTTATCAGCGCCTGGATGAACGGAGTATTTAGTCTTGTGTGCTTCATCGAAGATAAGTTTTCTTAATTCGTCTACCGCCGGAATCCATATACGATCCTGGTAGTAGATCATTCCATCAGGTTTAGTGTCAATATGTTTCTCCGCTCTGCAATAGACTTCTTTCTTCAGATTTCCTCGGTCAACTGATTCTTGTTGTGCTTGAATAATCTTGTCTCGTAAACTGGTCTGCACAGTCATTCCCATTGCTCTGACGCGCAAGGGTTTGACTCGTTCCTTCCGGCTCAAGGCATCAGCTACAACGTTTGCCTTTCCCGGTTGGTACTTGATCACACAATCGTAATCATTCAGAAGTTCAACCCAACGTCGCTGTCGCATGTTGAGTTCCTTCTAATCAAAAATGTGTTGCAGACTCTTGTGATCGGTAAATATGGTACACTTAGTGCCATATAAGTAATGTCTCCAAATCTTCAATGCGAAGATTACAGCTCCTAGTTCTAGATCATGAGTAGTGTAGTTCTTCTCATGAACCTTTAACTATCTTGATGCGTAAGCGATAACTTTGTCCCGTTGCATCAGTACGCAACCAATTCCCTAATGGGAGGCATCACAATATACAACAAAGTCATCACATCCTTCTGGGAGAGATAGAATTGGAGCATCACATAATTTCTGTTTCAGTGTCTGAAAAGCATCTTCTTGTTTCTGCTCCCAGACAAACGGTTCACTTTTCTGAGTTAGTTTTGTGAGTGGCAAGGCTATCTTAGAAAAGTTTGAGATAAACCTTCTATAATAACCCGCCAATCCCAGAAAAGACCTTATCTCCGTCGGTGTCTTCGGAGTGTCCCAGTTCTTTATCGCCTCGATCGTGGCAGGATCTACGTGTATTCCCGCGCTGTTGATCACATGGCCAAGAAACTGAACTTTTATTAGCCAAAATTCACATTTAGAGAATTTGGCATAGAGCTTCTTTTCCTTCAACAGCTCCAAAATCTTCCTGAGGTGTTGCTCGTGCTCTGTTTTGCTCTTGGAATAAATCAGTATGTCATCAATAAAGACAATGACAAACTCCAAGTGCGGCTTGCACACTCGGTTCATGAGATCCATGAAAACCGCTGGTGCATTCGTCAATCCGAAAGGCATCACCATGAACTCGTAATGCCCATATCTGGTTCGGAACGCCGTCTTCGGTATGTCTTCGTCTTGAACTCTAAGCTGATGATATCCAGACCGCAAATCAATCTTTGAGAAGTATTGCGCCCCTTGCAGTTGGTCAAACAGATCATCAATCCTCGACAATGGATACCGATTCTTGATGGTCAGTTTGTTCAGCTCCCTGTAATCTATGCACATTCTGAACGATTCGTCTTTCTTTTTCACAAACAGGACCGGAGCTCCCATAGGTGAGTAGCTCGGTCTGATGAAACCTTTATCAAGTAGTTCCTATAACTGATTAGACAATTCCTGCATCTCTGAAGGTGCTAACCTGTAAGGAGACTTAGCAACAGGAGTTGCTCCAGGAATTAAGTCAATACGAAACTCTACCGGTCGCACAAGAGGTAAACCTGGTAGGTCTTCAGGAAATACTTCCGGATACTCTTTCACTACTGGCACGTCTTGAATCTTTTTCTTGTCCTTCTCCTTTTCCACCACATGAGCCAAGAACGCCACGCACTGCTTCTGTAGACACTTACGCGCCTTTATGCAAGAAATGATTTTGACACTTCGTTTTGCTTGATCCCCTTTAACCTCCAATACGCGATCACTCGGCAATGGAACACGAAGCAGCTTTTCCGAACAGACGACTTCCACTCGATTAGAAGAAAGCCAATTCATTCCAACAATGATGTCGAAACTACCCAACTCCATCGGTATCAAATCGATATCGAATGTATGACCATTAAGGGTCAACGGGAAATTCCTATAGACTGTACAAACTGTGATCTGTTTCCCGTTAGCTACTTCTATAATGTAAGGGGAATCTAACTGTTCCTCTATAGAATCTAGTTGGCATACAAAATCGGTAGAGATAAAACTCTGATCCGCACCATTATCAAATAGAACAGATGCATAAAAGTCATGTAAGAGAAATGTACCAGTGACCACATTCGGGTCTTTGCGTGCAGCTGGTGCTCCAATAGCAAAGGCTCTTCCACGGGGTGCTTGAACTGCCTGTTGAGCCTTCTTCGGGCAGTTCTTTGCAAAGTGGCCTGGTTCGCCATAGCTAAAGCATCCACCGTTGTTCTGTTTGGCTGGCGAAGGGAGAGCTAAAGCAGCATTGTTGACTGCTTGGTTTGATGTTCTTAGGCACTGTTGGACCCAGTGTCCATATCTTCCGCAACCCGTGCATTGACGGCACTGGTTGTTTGTAGCATGGTGATATTGGCACTTGGTACACAAAGGATGTGGGCCAGTGTATTGTTTCTTGGGCACATTTTGCTGTGCCACTGCTACTTGATTGAGGGGAGTAGCCACTGTATAGTTCTTGATAAGTTTTTGTTTCTTCTTCTGATGATGGTGGGGTTTCTTTGAAGATTCTTCCTTGCGTTTGCCGGTGTCAGCCTCTTTCTTTAGAACTCCAGAGGCTACCATAAGATCAGTAAGTTTCCCAGATAAACTCACTGCAGACTCCACAGTAACAGGGTTTGCAGCAACAACTAAACCCTGAATGCAGGCGGGAAGTCCACCTACATAACGATCAATCCTCTATTCCAAAGTTGGTACCATGTCTGGTACCAAAGCAACCAACTCGTGGTAACGAGTCGTATACCCCATGTGATCAGCCCCCTTCATCACATGGTTTGATAGTTCAACCTCCAGCTTCTGCAGTTCGTTCTTGGGGCAGAATTCGGTTCTCAGTAAAGCCTTAAAGTCTTCCCAGGTCATTGCCATCGCTTCTTCTCTTCCCCTTGCGTTGATCTGACCGTTCCACCAAGTCAAGGCTCGTTTGTTGAATGTTCCAGTAGAGTAACGAACCTTGTGGTGCTCTGGACAGCTGCAGAGGTCCAGAGTAGCCTCTATCTTTTCAATCCATTGGATTAATCCAACGGCTCCTTCATTCCCACTAAAGCTGGGTGGTTTACATCTTACAAAAGACTTGTAGGAGTAATGAGATGTACCACCAGTATTTCCACTAGCTTCTCCAGATGAGTTACCAGTGTTGTTGCTTTCATTACGGAGACGGTTGAGCATCTTCGCTATCACCTCGTTCATCTGATTAGTCAGCTGACTACTCAGTAAAGTCACCAAGGCGATAGTAGCAGGATCCAGTAGTTGAGTCGTGCTAGGGCCTGGTGGTGGGTTAAGTGGAGGAGGAATAAAATGGAGGAGGGGGAAGTGGCGGTTGTGAATCAGGTGGTGAAGGAGTAGATGAATGTGGAGCCAAGTCTTGTGGTGGTGGAGGCAACGAGGGAGTCTGTCTTCTCGGCTGCATTCTGATCATAACCAATAAAGTTATCGGTTAGTGCAATGATCGAATACAGAAGACATAATGCAATAAAGTCTTAAGTCTTAGATTCTCTACATGCAGGGTCCCTAGGTTATAGTCTAGGCCAAACCGTTTAAATAAATGACCTATGTTTCTCTATAACCATGACTCTGATACCAATCTGTCACACCCCGAGCCGGCGGGGTAGGATCGGATTCCCCGTCGGGCGGAATGTTCTCGGGGGGCGATATCGTGAGTGATAATCGGAATGATCAGATTGTTTACATTGCACATGATATATAAATAAAAAACTACTAAAATAAAATAGAATTGCAAATTTAAATTACATCAGTTAAGTTTATAATTTAACAAGGTAAATCTACTATCACATCATAAATCTTCAATCTTGTATCTGCACAAGATATACAAACTAAATGTCTAATGATGTCCAAAAGTATGCAGGTCCAAAAAGTTAGGTCCTCTATCTGTAACCTAGTCCAAAGATATAACTCTTCAGTTGACCTGTTCGTCACCTGAGAAGTCATGCAAAAATAAAGTCAACACATGGTTGGTGAGTTCATATAGTTTTATAAAATGAGTTTGAATAACCTGAATGACAACCTAAACCTCACCATTAACCACCTATACCATCCAGTTCAGTATGCTTATATATAGGGCATATGTAGGGTCGAACTTACCGCCCGCCCAACCACCGTCCCATCACATACTAAACCACATGATATATTGTTCCTGGTGATAATTAAGCATTTCATTCCACTACCTTGATTTCCATGACATATGATTCTTAGTATTTGATTACCCTGAAAATGTTTACCTTGATCCCCCGAAGTGACAACCTTAACCTCATCAACAACCACCTATGCTATCCAATCAAGTATGCTTATATATAGGGCATATGTAGGGGACAAGCCCCAGGCACCGTCCCACCACATACCGGACTGCTTAACATATTGTTGTTAATGATGATTAAGCGTTTCACTCCATTCACCTTTGATTTAGATTCTGATTTCTACAATTTGATTTACCTTTGATCCTCTCGAGTTCATCATGAATACATGATTTCCCAAAAGCAATTATAGAAATATAATGTTAAATGTTTAATTAAATAAATAAATAAACATTAGAATACAACTAAGACATGATGATTGGGCCTTATTTGACTCAATCAATTAGACTTAGTTGTTGGTGGTTGTCCAAGTTGTACCCTCTCACACGTGACCCATATCAGGCATGACTCACAAGGAGTCTACCTGTGTATGCCGGGATTTTAATGATGCCCATATCAGCTTGACCCATTGGTCTACTGTACATGCCGGGACTTTACGGATATCCTTTGATTCTTGATCGTCCTTGATTCTCTTGATTTTTGATATTGATTTCATTTGATAGTTCACGTTATTGCCCATATAGCTTGACTACAAGAGTCTACTATTTATGCCAGGACTTTATGTGTGTTACACGTGGTCTTGATTTCTATACAACTGACATCCACCTTGACTCAAGCATTAATGATTTCATTAGATTTTTAATGATTTCATTATTTCAATGATTCACACACATTTATGATTTCTGATGTTCTTGAGTCTTTTGATTTTGATCTTTAGAATTTCCATGATTCCACAATGATATTTGATTCTTGATTAGGATCCTTTGATTTCAGATCACACACTGAATTAGATTTCTTTGAACATGATCTATATCTTTAGTTCTTTTGATTTCACTTTGAATTTAGGTTCTTGAAATTGAGCTTGATGGGCTAAGGGTTTGTTTAGAGTTTAGAATTAAAGTATTACTCATGAGAGTAATTTAATTAACTTGATAGTTAGTTCTGCATAGTAATTACCTAGACAGGAGTCTAGGAGTATCAACAAGCATAAAGATATAACATATAATGAATAAAAGCATTTAAGTATACAATTTAAATAAAACAGTTTACGCATGCTTCTCAGCCCCGCGTTTTAAAACAAAAATGTTTAGAAAAGGGCAATGAACTCAACTGTGTTGCTGTGTAATGTACTACCACACAATGCGCACTCTTTGTTTGTAGACTATGTATCTTCAGTTCCTGAGTTGTTTTAAGATATTTGAATACGATAAGTATACGTATTAGTCGTCGTATCTAAGGTTTGCTCTCGGTGTGCAACTAAGTGTCCTATGTTACTAGTGTGCCTCTAAGATTTCATCTAACTAGTCTAACTTATTACCCAATTAAAATCCCAATCTCATAAATAATGACCATTACACCTTAGTGATGTATGGTTCACGTTGTCCACCTTCAATATTTCTCAATTAGAACATTTTAAACACTTCATTTTACATCGTTAAGTTAGGAATCATTTTATTTAATTTAAAGAATATCTTAATAAGAACTTATAATTTAATTAAAGAAATTATGATCAACAAGTTAGGATTAGGTTAATCATATTCAATTAACCTTAAACCTATTACTAGATCTTTGTTTCCAATAGTTCTTTGCTCGTCCGTATGTATAACTTAGCTTAGAGTGTTCAATTGAACAATATAATTTAGTTATATATTCGTATGAAATTTCTAAGTGTTGGGTGTAAATGTTGAAATTAACACCAACACCTTATGCCATAACATCCACTAACGCATGTTCCTTAGTTCATTCTAAGCTTTGAGTACTTGTATATTCATTTCCTTGTTCTTATAACTACGTTCAATAGCCCTAGGTCCTGAATTTCCCCAATTAATCAATACTTTAGGTTTGATTATTATTGGGCAGCGAACCTTTTGGTAGGGAGAGTAGGTTCGGCGAACCTTTAGGGTTCGCGCAACCGAGGTTCGTCAGTTTAGAAGGTTCGCCCAGGGATAAGGTTCGTTGCTATCAGGTTCGTGGTCAAAGGTTCGGCAAAACTTCTAGGTTCGTTGACAGCTCAGGTTCGTCACTTTAAAAAGGTTCGGCCAGAGTGAAGACAGGTTCGGCCCTGTCCTTAGTTCAGAGATAACAGGTTCGGCTGGCGGAGCACAGGTTCGGCTGTCAGTATGTCAGCTAACCCCAGGTTCGGCCAGGAAAAATAGGTTCGTCTGACCAAGGTTTGGTTCCTAGCAACAAGGTTCGGCGACCTGCAACATGTTCGCCTGATCGCATCTGGTCACGAACCTGCACTTTCTTCTTCATTTCTCAACCCCAATCTGTTACAAATTAGTTCCTACTACTTCCTAATCGTTCATATGTGTTCATCTAAGTGTTTCTAAGCGCTTGATGTGTTTAAACATCAAACTCAAAAAGGGTTCGGGATAACCACTAAAACCGAAATAAAAATGAAGATTTACCTCAAAATCTTCGGATGAAAGCTTAAATTTCTTGTACTTTTATGATCTACGTGATGCGGGGGTCGTTTTGGCACCAAAAACTCGCAAATCCGTTGAGAAATCACCAAGAAATCTTAGAGAGAAGTTGTGTGGTTCTAGAGAGAGAGTGACGAGGTTAGAGAGAGAAAGAGGTTGGGTGAGCGGTAGAAATGGCATTTAATGCCGTTTAATATCTTGGCTCTTTCCGGTGCGTTCGGGTCCGCTCGGTTTCGCGTAAAATGCCATTTATCGTGGTTTTCGTCACGAAACGACACGGTTTATAAAATAGGATTTATAAAATTAATTTAAGTGGTTATTCCTAGTAAATTAACTAAATATCTTTTATTTATTTTAAATTTACAAAAATATTAAATTTACTGTTTAAAATCGAATAGTACAGTCGTCGCGCGTATTCGTTCGAATCGTCACCCGTACGAATATGACGATAATTATACTTTTCAATATTGTTTTCTAATTATCAGATATCATTCAGAACGTTAAACTTTCAGATCTATTCGAACAGATCGTCACCTATACGAATAATCCGTCGATTTATCATTCACGTAACAACATCCGTGTGTTTTATTCTGTAATTCCTAACATACGGTTATACATAAATAAATCCTAACACCTAATCATATGATGGTTCTGTGAGGTCAGATAATCATCTGACTGATGAACCGTGTTTTCTGAGTTTTGTTTCTCAGAAATGATTTTGAATTCACTGTTTGTTACATGAGATGATAATGATATATGCTGTGAATATGAAATACACTGAAATGCTATATATTGTGTACCTGTTTACTGTTCATGCTACTGTTGCGATCACTGTTCCGGTACGATTCCGGCACTGATGTTACAGTGAGCAATTCAAAACAGTTTTATATGATATGTATAAAAAGATGCAAAACTATCAAACTAAATAGAACAAGATCTAAAGTGTATGTAAGATTCAAGTAGCACAAGACAAGAATCAAAACAAGTGATATTATAAAGCTCAAATCAAGACTAACTAGGTCTTTGACTTAACAATGTAAATCATTATGTTTATGTTTATGTTTGTGTACATTTCATCTTTCTGACACAATACATAAGTCATTGTGAAGAATGTAGCAACATTTTTAGGCTACTATGTACTAGTATATGTTTGATATATGAAACGTCTTATAACCTAATTCCCACATAGCAATTAGCACATAAGTTAAGAGTTTGCATCATGTATATGTTTTTGACTTTATAAATATGTTTTTGAATAAGACATATGTGACATCTCAAAAAGTTACAAAATGTAAAAAGGAAGTAAGAATTAACTCACTGTTTGCTAGTTATCCAAGAAAATCCTTGTTAGTGTTTATGGAGTAAAGAAATCACACTTCACCCTTCCGAGGTCGGTTCACGTATGCAAACCATTCTAGAACGACAAGCCATGAAACCCGAATACATTTTTGTAATCGTTTTTATTACATCATGAGCTTTCCTTATGATATGGATCGTATGTACAACCTCGTTTCCTTTACTAAATAACCGATCAAGACATGTTTTTGTGCACACAACTTATCACAATCTTCTTGGAATAAATAAAAATAGTTCTAGACACCTTATCGAGAATTCCTTTGGTGAAAATGATCAATTATGTCTTATAAATCTACTGTTCAAATATCGTTACGATCCGAAGGTTGGATCTTCGGGAATCGAGAATCCTTTGGAACTGCATAATCCTACTCAGAAATCCAACAATCATGTTCAAGGCAATAGAAAGCGTACCTCCAAGTAATATTTCTCAAATCCCAACGGTGAAAGAAACGATAAACGAGTTTTTATAAACATCTCCAAAACTTGGC
Source organism: Mikania micrantha (assembly GCA_009363875.1). NCBI lineage: Eukaryota > Viridiplantae > Streptophyta > Magnoliopsida > Asterales > Asteraceae > Mikania > Mikania micrantha. Next base: position 45,014 of record SZYD01001907.1, read on the forward strand.
TCAATCCGACGGTTAGATCAATGGGGATCGTTCATTCTTTCTGACTGTGTTTTCAAAACCTAGTTCCAATCATCTTACTTTGAGACACAAGAACACATTCCTATAAGCATCTGATCGCAATTTCCTCTGGTAACATTCAAGATATATGAGTTATAAGAACATATCCAAAAATGAAGGCATTCCAACGGTCAGATCTTAGGGGATCGTCCGATCTTTGACGCTGATTCTTCAAAAACGGGAATAACCCACACTCTCTTTTTCTCCATTTCTTCTTGGCCAAAAATTTGATATAGAATGAGAGCTTTCAGGGCTTAAATCCCCACTAATCTTGTTCTCCAAGTATGTCACTTTAATCCATCATTTTTCTTCTTTTATTTATTGTCACACCTAATAAACTCAAGTTTGTTATATTTCGTTTTGCAGCCAACACTCGTAATGACATATAACGTAAAATTTAGGGTGTTAAATCCCCACTATTACGATGAATTAATTAGGTTGTTTTGAATGGAGATTTCGGTATGTTTCGATTCAGAAGGTGATCGCCGAGGTGTTTGTGTCCTTAATTCAGATTTCATATTGGTTTTAATCAGTTTCATGTTTATCGTTTGAACATTAGATTTCGGTTATGACTTTTACACGAAATATTGTCGTTAAATGAAATTGATTACACAGTTAATCTTGTAATCATGTTTTAAACATAAAATCGTTATGATTTTCAAGTATTTATTTAGGCTTTAGATTACATATTGTTATACCTATATATATAATACAAAGTTTTATAATAGTTTTAATAACTGTTTATTTTAATAAGATTTAATTGATTTTGTAAATCCTGATACAAATTATATTTGTAATACATATGAATATATATATATATATATATATATATATATATATATGTATGTATGTATGTATATATAAATATATTTTTATGCATTATTATGCATGTATTAGTTTATGAATAATATCAACTAATGAATCTCATGAATTGTTGTTTATTTGAATTTTAGCACAATTGCAAGGCGTAACTTATTATCGAAAAATCCTAATGGTTACATGTAACCCATAAGCGTTTCTATGTTATAAATCAAAACCCAAACACAATAAAAATACTATAAAAAATTTATCATTATGAAGAAACCCTAGAAGTGAAGATGGTAATAATGATGATGGTGATGGTCGTCAAGTTTGTTGTTGATCCTTATTTTATTCACATCAATCCGATGTTTGATCCTTTCAACACCCTTGGTCTAATTCTAGTCTCATTCTTTCTTTACCGGTCTCTTTATCTCTTTATTTTTTCTAATGTCGTTAGAAAGTTTGAGACAAGGGAAGATGTGAGTTTTATAAGGGAGAGGGATGGAAACCCTAATCTCATTTTTGCACTTAGCCCCTTCATTAATCCTCCCTAATTAAACCAAATCAAGTCCTAAAGTTTGGATCATTACATGTCGTTAGAAAGTTTGGAGCACCATGGATACCGATCCACGATGGAGGTGAAATGAGATGAAAAGAATTAATGTGAAGACAACTGACGAACAACAAGATAAGAAAATAGGGTAGATTTGTCTGATATGATGATAGAGGCGAAAATGAAACCCCAATATTGAGAGAATAGTTAATGTATGGTAGCTTTAATATCTAAATTTGATACAAATTAGAAATTTAAACATCTATCTTAATTTAATTCCTCAATACTCAAACTTTTTAATTTCTGAAAACCATATGAATATGTGTGCAATTAAATACAACTTACTTTTAGTTAAACCCAACCTCTACATATATGTGTACTAGGTTAGATACACATGCATTACACGAGTTGAATATCAAAAACTTTATAATTGATATTATAATTTGAAGCTCTTAATATTTGTTTCACACTTTCACATAAAATGCAAACTATATTTTGCAAATACAAAAAACATCGACTTGGAAAGATCACGAATGATGAACGATAATTGAGAAGAGATTTTAAAAACACAAAGGATAACTATGTTTTAGTAGGTCATTGCAAGCTTCTTAATTTCAACTTCTATCAGTACTTAGTAATTCAAATACACACATATGTGTTGATGTTGAGTCAAAACAAACAAATACAACAAGTCGACAATAGCCAATTATTAAGAAAAAAAATATCACTTCTTCATTCATCATTTGCTTAATGAAACCACTGAGTTCAAAGCCTATGAATGAAAAGCTATGCCGTGTAGTTTATTACTATGATTACAACCTATTAACACAACCAATTAATAAGTGGAAGATAAGATGATTCTGATCTTTCATTAAAATTTTATCATTTCATAAAGATCAGTGAGTTTAAGAGAAAAGGGAAAAGAAAAATGTACATGGCATAGTCAAGCAAATAATAAATAACATTTTATTTAAAAAGAACACTGTTTGATGACTAATTAATAAGAAAAAACAGTTGCCAAATATTTTGATAATCCACATAACACAATTTGGTAACTATCTAAAAACCAAAAACATTATAAGTATGCTACAAAACCTGAAGACAATATCAAGAATTGACAATCACGTTTCACATCTTTTCTGAAAATATGAAAATCTATTTGAAAGAACATAGCATAGTTCAGTTTAATCACCTAGGAAAGAAATGTTAAGCAATTAGCTATATATGTAATATAATTTAAGCTACTTGAATTTAGTTCCAAGGTATATTTCATAATCCTAAAGAACACCAAAAAAGAATGTATGATTCCATATAATACTTGTAATCTACTCAAGAGATATTCGTATAAAATCATCATATAACTTGTACAATCAAGCACAAGCCTAACTGCCCAAGTGGCAAACATGATAATAACAACAACTAAGTGAAAGACAATAGATTGCGAGTTGTGATTCTAGTAAATTTATGAGAGAAATGTTGAAATCAAGATTCAAGGCCCGATCAATTTTTACTTAACGAATCCCAAAAAGTCAATCGATCTATTTTCATGACCATTCTCCTAAATTGGTTGGCTACTTTGTTATAAGAAACCTTCATTTGGGCCTCCTTGCCATTGCCCATTCGTTTCTCTCAAGAAGTCATTTGTTCCCATAATCCTTAAAATTAGCTAACTATAAGTATCTTCAATGCCACCTGTTGAGATATCAAAAATTCAAGAAAACAAAGAAGAAAACATTGTCATCCTAAATTGATTGAACAAATGATATCATTTTTCTCATCTACATCCATTAAATAGGCAAACGATATTAAGAAGTTTTGTGATAAACACTAAATTGCAAACTTGAGAATCAAGATATGAAGACTCAACCATCAACTCATGCCCATCCCTGCACATCAGCAGATAGAGCCATTCCATCATGGACAAGAACACTTTAGTTAACGGTGAGCTTGCAAGAAAACTTCTGATTCTCCCACCTTCAAGAACCGATGCAACAAGTGAGTATTTGAAAAGTTAGCAACCCAAGGGCAACAAATCACTTTTCACTTTGGCTCGTCTCTTAGACGGTTGAGTGCTATAGTCTTGCAAACCCTTGTAATCCACCTTTTGTCATCATCGCATTTTCATGGAAATGTTCTTCCACTGTTGAATGACATCAATGTTAGCTATACCAACATGCCTCCTGCTACTATTGATTAAGGGTACTCTTTATGAGCACCAACCTTTTTGAAACCCTAACCCTAACACATTGTTATCTCCATAATCTGGAGTTCATGGAATCGTTTATGCACCTGAAATATGGAAGGAAGAATCGTCATTGTTTCTACATCTCAACTGTGGTGAATAAGAGACTATGCAAAGACTTGCATTGCATAGTCTGGTTCTTCTAACCAATAACTAGGTTCTTAAATCTCTTAATGATGGTGAACTTGATGATGTTCAACTATAACAAAGATGATTAAAACAAAAAAGAACTCACATGTGGGCGATTTCATATGAATATACAACTTAAAATATAGGATTTGCTCTACACAATAAACTTAATCAAAACCGGAAGAACATATTAATATTCGAAAAATAAATTGTAAGAAATTTGATTAAAAGATGATTGAAATTTACATATAAGAGATATTCAGATTAAACCCGCGTGTTAAATCTGTGATAAGTGATAACCATTGAGCGGGAATGGGAACTCAAAAGTGGTTTGATTGATGGACACGTGGTAGAAACAAACACTGATTTATTAAGATACATAGATATATTAATAGGAAATTCATAGGCTGAAATCACCCTAAGTTGTAAGAAAAACAATGTAAATAAATGTTTTTTACAGGTTTGTAATTTTATTTTGGTCATTTTAGTAAAAAAAATATCAAAAAAGTTCAACAAAATTAAAAAATTATTTTGTAACACCATGTAACACATATGTAACGCTGCACCTAATTGTTACGTATTTGCTACATAGTGTTACAATTTTTTTTTAAATTGACTCGGCGTTTTCTGCATTTTTTTATAAGTTGACTAAATGATATTACAAATCTGTAAAAAATAAAATAAAATGAATTCGCATGTTACATGAGTGTTTTCATTGTTTTTACAACTTAAGGTGATTTTCAAAACATCTATACCCTACCAGAGTCGACTCCTCTTTAGAAATCTAGAGGCAAGGGCCTAGGGCCTTCAAATTTTGGGGGCCCCAACCGTTCAGTTTATAGTTTATGTTATTTATTTTGTCGTTTTGAATTTGAAAATTAGAAAGTTTATTCATATTTTTAAAAGAGAAAGTTTGTTTAAGGTTACATCTTTCCAAATAATTACATTTTCTACGTTTTTGCTTTACTTTTACTTGATGTTTGAATAAATATTTTATTAATGGTACAAATGAAAGATTTAAGCAAGTTTTCTTGTTGTAAATAGGGTAATTTAGCTGATTAACAAATATGACAAAGTTATAAATCATCATCACTAAGTATTATACTTTCTTGCATTTTTTGTTTATATCATTTATGATTATCATTTGTTAAATGTAATTATGAGTAAAGTTATGTTGATAGAGACAAATTAACATATTTTTATGCTTTTTTTTTTATAATTTGCGAATCATAATTTTTTATCACATGTAAAAATTATCTATGAAACGGGTCTCAATTTTTTTATTTGTCTTGGGCTATCGAAAAGCTTGAGTCGGCCCTGTACCCTATATGTGTATGTATGTAAAGAGTTGTTTATATTTGTTGATGGTTGGCGAACTAGATCATTTTGACACAAGCGATGTGACATTTTAAGGTGGAACTAATTTTTATACAGAGGTCAAAAGGAATAAAAATTAATAAAAAATAATTTACATAATGTATTAGAATTTATTTTTTTAACTTTGAATGTGTTAATTTTATATTTTTACAGTCTATCTTTTATCTCAATGATATTCTATATATTGATTTTTATTTATTTATTTATAAGCATTTTTCTCCTTTTGACAGTGCTTAATTTTATTGTGACAGGTGTTTCTGGATCAACTTTGCTGATATCGGATAATATATAGCTTGGTGGATTCTATGTCAACATGCAAATATATAACTAACTAGAGGGTTTTCCCGCGCGTTGCGGCGGAAATTCCACAACGGTTGCGAATACCAGAATAAAGACTTGATCACGTATATCAAAATGCAGATATAAAAATACGTCACTACAGTTGTCACTTCGGCATAAAAGCCTAAAGTGTACTCGACATAAACATGACTGTCACACCAAAAAAAAATGCCGTCCTTAGTCATAAAATCTAGCTGCAGTTAACTAAAATATAAGCCGTTCAAAAAAAAACTAAAATATAAGACCAATAATAAATAATATAGAAAATAATATTGTTAATTTGTACAAATCTAATAATAGAAAAAATATTAAACAACAGAGAACTCATCTCAAACAATATCATCCAATTAAAAAAAGTCTTGAGTCATATCTTTTTGCCGATACGAGTACTCCAACACAATATAGGTAACAATATCACAAATATTAAAACGTACACCCAAAAACCGTTTGCAATTGATGCTTATCCGTTATAAAACAGTAAACCAAATCATCACCAAAGAATCCGATAAACAATAAAAGAGAAAAAAACATTTTTTTTATTGGTTATATTATTTTACTTTTATTATTTAATTACAATATTATTTCATAATTAAAATACTAAAAGAAAAAAAACAAAAACAGATAAATTGCTATTAACGGGTTTTGAACCGAGGACCCACGTGCTCGTGGCCTTGAGCCTTAACCAGGAACACCAAATTGCTTTTATTGCTTTAATATGAAAATGAAATACATTTAATTAGTAATTGTTAATTTTAATTTTTAATAAGTAAGGGTAAAAATGGTAGTGTTTTTATTTGTTTATTATTATTACTGTTCCCTTAGTTTTCAATTGTATGTATGATAATTTTTCATAAATTCTTTGACAATATACTTGAGCGGAATCTAGCAACTAAACAGACACAGCAAACATCATCATGCGATAGTTATAATATACTTTTGTATTATATGGTATTATAAAGTTATGTTTTATCTTACTATTATACTAAAGACATGAAAATAAATAGTGAAATTTTGGTGTTTTAGACTTTTATTATGATAAGTTTTTTAACTTTTGAGTAGTAATAGTAAATTAGTGATCTTTTGTGTTTTAGACTTTGACTATGAGAGATTTTTAAATGAAAAAAAAGGTAGTCCATAAAATGTAATAGTACATATTTTGGACCATCATAATTTTTTTAACTTTGAAAAGTAGTTAATAGAGATGAAAGCATTAAATTTGAAATATTTGTTAAAAAATTTGTTTTTTATTGAATTTGAGATATTTACTTAGATATTTATGTTTTTATTTTTATCCAATCGATTGATTGCTGTTGAGAGGGATTTTTTGAGTGAAATTTATTTTATTTTTATAACATATTTGTGTAAATTTTGTATCATTTATGTTTTTATGAAAAATTTGCATATAGTTTGTAATAAAATATTTGATTTTACTATCTAATTTATGATTCTCTAAATGATATAGAAAGCCTTGATTTGATTTGTCTATAGGTCTTCTCCCTTTGATCCGAGCTCGCTCGATTCGCAGATTGGTCCGACTCGTAATTCACTTCTGACCCCGTGTTCGATAGCTGTCTTTCTGGGCATTTTTTAGACCCCCTTTTTAAAATAGGAATCGCTCTGAGGGTCGAGCCTGTGCAATAACTCACCGCAACGTGTGGAAGGAAAAAACCTAGTTTTCATAAAACATTATCTAAGATAACAGGTGTTGCTTTTTGGTTATGTTTGCAGTTTTTGTCTTGGTTCTCTGTTATTAGAGAAAATTAAATTTGCTTCGCTATTAATAATTAAGAATTTCAAATATTTAAATATCAAAAATATAAATATTCTTATTCTTACAATTTAACAAGATTTAAGATAAGAAAATTTAAATTATATTTTACCTAAGCAAAATGAACAGGTTGGATAGAGTTGGGTAACAGATCAAAATAAGTTCAGGTAATAATGGTGCGGGTCATAATTAGTTTTAAACAAAGTTAATTCAGGTTTAAATGAGCCGTTTTAAAAAACATTAGTTTAGTTCAAGTTAAATGGTGTTTTAAGTAAACAGATAGATTATTTGCATAATCATTAGTAATTTTATCATTATATATATTATTAATAAGTTTTAATCGTTTGAACTTATTCTGTTCTCATAGTTTTTAGGTTACACATCTTGACCCACGTTGTTTTAAAGTATAACCCATCTCAACCAGTTTCATGTTATGATAATGAGTGGCGGAGCTTGAAAAGCATATTCAAGTGGCCGAAAGTCATGGGCCAATTTTTTTTCTTATCGCTATGTTTTGAGCTAAAGTTTCGGGTCAACATATGGTAATTCGGTTCGGGTCAAACAATTTAAAATTTAAAATATCAGATATTTGGTCCATTCAAAAAAATAAATATGTTTGTATCAAACAAGACATAATATATTTAAGACGAAAAGGTGAGTACCAAAATAAAAATCACAATTTAGCGTGACGACCTTTAAGCTCTTTGAACTCATTGATTATAAACTCCGAATCAATAGGTAAATAAGTAATGTTAAATAGTTATGGCCCATTTAATTTTTAAGGGTCAAATTTAATTTTTAAGGCTCAAAACAAACTTTAAACTCAAGATCGGCTAAATAATGAGATAACAACCGACACAGTGAACCCTTAAATATAATGTTTAAACTTACAATATTAGTTCAGCTTTATATCGAGTCTTCTGACTAGAAAAACGGCAGGAGCCGGGGCACCATCGGGTCCATTAAAACCTCCGCCCTGATGATGATACTCATCTCAATCCAAAATACAATAATTGCTTACCCAAACCAACACATTTATCTTGTTTTCGGTTAAGATTGTCAGGTTTCTAATATACCTTAAAACATAATTTATTTAGACACAATTACTTAATAATCTATTATTTTTAATTTTAAGATAGAAACTATTGTTTTCTACATGATATATTTATTTCAATTATTTAATGCATGATTTTTTTAACCTAGTAACAACTAAATTAAATATGTATTCAACAATTAAATAATATCGAATTAAAGAATATTTTTTTAAAAAAATGACGCTAACAAATAGATTTAGGACCATTGCTAAATAATGAAAAACTAAATTCACATGTATTGAAAATTTGCAATTATTACATTGTTACAAGCAAGAGTTTCTATTATTTAATTAAACGTCACCATTTTATATATATAAAATCTAAATTGCTGATATGGAAGCTATAAAATTAATAATAAAAATGCCAATGATTCATTGCTTCATTTGGTGGTAACAGATCATCAACAAGTAGATAGTTTGGCATCTCTTCTTGGACAGCCTATCTACCCACATGCCCCCCCTCCTTTTAATTCTATTTTTTTTTCCTTCCACTTATTTATTTATTATATATTTTTATAAAAAGCACATCAAACACAAACCTCTCATTAATTTTCCCACAAACTTATTTCTCAAGTTTTATTCAGTTCATCCATTCTCCTATCAATCTCTCTCTCAAGGTTCTCTCTCTCTCTCTCTCTGTGGTTGTGAACATGTATGTGTACTAACTCAAGGTTGCTATTATGGCATCTGTTCATCTGTTAAGTAATGCTTCATATATGAAAAATGTTTCTTTGTTGTATGGTATGTATTCATATGATCTACATGATGACTAATGGTGGAAGCTAGTTTTGGCTCTTTTTCTAGCTCACTCATGTCATGCACTTATCAGTGAAAAAGATTGTTTTTTTATGATATTTTGTTAATCTTTTATGTGAAGAATGAGGGAGTTAATAAAAGATTGATATCTCTAATTATAATATGCATCAAAGACTGATTAGTATGTGCTAGATTCATGGTTTTTCTTTTAAGAGGTTATGGGTTTGAGTTTTGTCTCGAGCTAATTTGTTTTAGGTTGGGTTAGAAGGTTTTTTCAGTTGTGTGTTACTTTCGGGAGGGATAAGCCAGGTCACCACGTTACTGTTTTTCGACACAAGAGGTGATCCCGGGTGTCAGGGCCTATACCGTAAAATTTTAAACTATTACATGCATCTAATTAATAAAGTTGTCTCTTTTTTTTATTGTTTTCATGTTGAGAACATTAGGATCATAGAGCTAGTCCATGGCAAGTGAGGCACCAAGCTGGGCTGATCAATGGGGTGCTGGTGGTATCGGTGCTATAGAGGAAGAAAAAATGGACCCCAAAAAAGAAAACGATGAGAAAAAGAAGGGATCAACAGCTTTTGGCAAAGCAAATTCTGTAGCAAAAGAAGGAGCCAAGAAGCTCAAGAACAGCACATCTAATGGCATCAAATGGATTAAAAATAAAGTCCAAAAGAAGAGTGCTAACTCTGATGATCATTCAAAATAATAAAAATGTTTTTGATGTTTGATTTGTAACTAGAGTGTGTAGTCAAGATTCAAATTTGTATCATTCATTCGTACGGTCGTACCCATGTTTACATTATTAATGAAATTTATATTTGCTATATATGTTTAAAGATGTATGAACACCCATAAATGAACGGATTGATGATAAAATAATAGCATCAGAAAGTAGGTAATCTATCTTTATGTCAAATGAATGTTGTAACACTGACGTATAGAAAAAACAAGTTTGTTCCAACAATCTCAACCAACACAATAACCATTAATAATAAAAGTGCAAACCCAAATGCTACTGATATGTTATTATGTTGTGAGCAAACTTTGACATTTCTTTATATCTAGTGGGATAAATTATTTTAGTTTATGCTAGGAAGATCGACTACAAGGCTAATGAAAAAAAATATAGGAAAAAAGAAGTGTGATTTGCATATGGTGTTCATTGATCTTGAGAAGGCTTACGATAAAGTGTCACGTTAGGCACAACAACAAAAAGCATCCATGCCGACGAAAAATACGAGACATGTTCCGATGACATGTAGTCGGTAAAAGGCATGTTACCCTGTCCCCACGACATGTCGTGGTTACAAGTATAGTCTGTATAAAATAGTACGTATAGGTGATTAAAGTAGTCAGGAAAACTCTACACTGCAAGAAAACAGCTCCATAGCGACGACGCCTTTAGCGGCGACACCATCAATAGCGGCGACACAGAACGTGGATCCGCAACTATTTGATCCGACCGTTGAAATCAAAGGCTAAGATTATTTCGTACCGTAACCAATGGGCGGCACGTCACCGCTAAAGGTCAATTATATGGCACTTACATTCCCTCCTTTCCCAAATTTCTCCTACTACTGAAGAATTGCCCTAAGGTGATCGATCGAGCGCACGCCTTTCCCTCAGTCGCTCCCCTGTCGTGGCTCACTCACCTTCGGCTCTCGCACCTCTGGTTCTCGCACCTCCGGTTCTCGCACCTCCGGCTCATGCCTCTCCGGCGCACGCTCCTCCACCCGCTCACGTCCCTCCGCCGCTCAAGTAGGGTGTTCATCGGATCGGATAATGATTTATTCGTTGTTCGGATCGGGTTGTTGGATTTGAAAATTTTAAGACCCTATC
>SZYD01001908.1:0-46269 GCA_009363875.1 Mikania micrantha
TTAAATCCACGAACCTACCTGATGACATGTTAATCGAACCTTGCCTGAACATTAGAGGGCCGAACCATATCATGATGTTGGCCGCAACCCTAGGCCAGGAACCAAAAGGTTCGCTGCCAAGGGTGGTAACCGAGCCAACAACATGCAAATTCCTTTGTATACCTTGGCCCAACCAATTGTATTAGCTCGGCCCATATTAGAATGAGCCCAATTCAATTATATCCGGCCCAATTCAATGCAAAAGGCCCAAATTCCATTGCAACATGGTCCATAGGTTTAAATCAAGCACGATTGAACTAGTTTGGCCATGATGATCTTAGTTGGCCAATATCACAATGGAACCTTACATGATCTATTTATACCTTGTTTGGCACACCTACAACCCACAATTGGCCCAATGTCATTTCTAAGTGGCCCATGGCCTTTGTCTAAGTCCATAATGACTTTCATGGACTTAAAACCCCTTTTGTTGGCCATAATCCAAAGTAATTGTTTTAGTTTTGATCTTATGGTTTAAGACAACTTAAACTAATCATAGCATCAAATCACAATCTCAGGACTTAAAACAATGTGTAAACATTTGTATCAAATCTCATAGAAATCAATGGTTCTCAAATTCTCAAACATTATCATTATATGCAAAGGTTATGCATAAATGAACATTTCATAAGTTTCATTGACCCATGATCAGTCAATTGATTCAAATCATAACATGCAAGTTTTCACAAAAATCATAATCATGAGATAAGTAATCAAGAGTTAATCAAGTTCAAGAGAACACAAGTCAATCAATGAATCAAACTCTATACAATTATAAATCCTATATCTTATGTATGATTACAATGTTATAGGAATCAATTAGAAGTCCTGTTTGCTACTTGCTATCTGTTTTAGTTCAGAGTCTACTGCAGACAGGTGAGAACTTTAGCCCCTCTTTTACTGTTTTATAACTGTTTTTTTGGGGTGGAACACGTGATCAAATCAATCGTTTACAATCATATTCATTACACAGGTGTGTGTATTCTTATGAACATTATGGGTTCATTTTACGAATCCTAGGGATTCACCAACTGTTTTAAAGGAATTATCAATCATTAAACTCTTTTCACTAAAAAGGTTTTATAAAGAATCTTTAAACTGTTTTGTAACCGATTTACTCAAATGTATAAATAAAGGATCTTATAAACTCTTTTGGTGTAAACCTTGTTGTTACACACGGTCACTATTTTATGGTATTCACAATCAAGTGGTTCACATCATGGTATTCAATTCAAGTGGTTCACATTATGGTATTCAAATCAAGTGGTTCACATCATGGTATTCAAATCAAGTGGTTCACATCATGGTATTCAAATCAAGTGGTTCATTCATGGTATTCAAAACAAAGGATTTAATTTGTGGAATTAAATCTAGGTTTTCAATTCATGTTATGAAATCAGGCATTAACACATCGGTTAAAGTAAGGTTCAGAAACATGGTGTCTATTGTTGTAAACAAACTTGTAAAAGCATCAAGTATCACATTCATTAGCGTTAGTACTGGGTGATCACAACAAGGGAAAGCGGACACACACATTGGGGCAGGCCGATTGCTGCAGTTAGTTTTTAAATCTGTTTTATAAACTAACTGCAGATTTCGGTTACATATGGTTTTATCAAAACTGTTGACACATTATCTAACTCCAAACGTGGTTTGGGACTTGATATTATATGTTGACTCTCGTGCAAACAGTGATTGGACTGTTTACACTCATTTTCTTACTTGATGTTAGTTTGGGTTGCAGCTCATCCGTGTGAATCTTATGTTGCTTTAACTTACCTATGCCTTATATCATATACTCATGTTTACAAATGTTAAACCTATTGTTCTCACCAACTACGTCTGTAGTTGACAGTTACTTTTCACGTGTTTCAGGTAATCAGGTTTAAGACATTCTCAGGGACAACTAAGGAGACCATTCTAAGATAGAACAAGATGAAGAAACATGCTAGGATGGATTAGAAACACACAAAATCCTAATTGTTTAATTGTCTTGTTTGAAGTCTTATTTTGTAACTATATTTTGGGTCTGTAGTTGTCTTTCTTTTGGTAGATAGATTGTCTGTAACTAAACAATTGTCTAAACATTATGAAACTTAGTAATCCATTGTGGTTGTTCTTATTCAATACTTGTGCATGATTCAACTGTCATACGTCACCGCGCCGTGGATTCCGCACGCGGCGCAGGGGTGTGACAGGTTGGTATCAGAGCCAAGGTTGTAGAGAACTAGGAAAAACCCAATGTTTAATGACCTAGACTATAACCTAAGCTACCCAATAGGACTAAGTGCTATAGACTTGAGGATACTTAGGATCTAAGTAACTTAAGTGAGCATTAAGTCTACATCAAGCTTGAAAGATCTTAGGGACATTTTACTAAGATTAGATATCGAGTCAAAGAATTTGAATCGGACTTCTATAATTTTAGAAACCGAATTAAATTCTCACACATATGCATTAAGGATTTCAGAGGCAAGGATCTGTATTCTTAGTATCCTTGATCTGAAATTCTCACACAGAGATCATTATAGGATTTAGAGGCAAAGATTGATATCTTTGATCTAAAGTCCTTGTCATATTCATTATGGGATTTAGAGGCAAAGGTCTATTAATTTAGTATCTTTGATCTAAAGTCCTTGTCATATTCATTATGGGATTTAGAGGCAAAGATCTATTAATTTAGTATCTTTGATCTAAGATCCTTGTCATATTCATTATGGGATTTAGAGGCAAAGATTGGTATCTTTGATCTAAAGTCCTTGTCATATTCATTATAGGAATTCAAATGTCAAGATCTATTAATTAGAGTCTTGATTTGAAATCCTTGTCATGCTCATTATAGGAATTCAAAGGTCAAGAACTATTAATTTAGAATCTTGATTTGAAATCCTTGTCATTGTTATCATTGTTATCATTATCAGGTGTTCATTATCATAGGAACTTTATAACTTAGAATCTGTGTAACAGTATTCTTTAGTTGAAGTTCTCACAAGAGATCATTATACTCGATACTGTAAGTATTGAGAACCTAGGTTAATTAACCTAGGACACACATGCTAAAACCTAAGGTTTTAATTTCAAGCAAATTAAGAACCATGGTTTACATAATCATAAACATATTCACAGAACAAGAGGCAATCATGAAACAATCATAATCAATCAACAGTTGGAATCTTAGCCCCAAATATAGACGACGGATTAACGCTGATGTGTTGAGGTAAGTGGTGGGTCGGTGAGAGCTTACCCTATATATAAGCTTATTTCAGTATGTTAGGGGGAATCCGGCGTTTGTATTTGGAGTGAGGATTCGGGATCAACTGGAAACATGGAACATTAGTCAAACACATGGGATACAAACATTTGGGAAACAATCATTGGTGAATCAAATCATAGTGCAATTCAAACTTGGATGAACCAAACATTATGGTGAATCAATCAAGTTGTGAACATTCTTTAGATGTAAACCTTAAGTGAAATTCTTAAGTGATTACATCATTAGTACTTACTGACATAGGTTAACAGGAAAGTGTAGAACACACGTATGACTTAGTTCTACATGTTAACAACTGTTAGTAGGTGCACACATAACATAATCATAGTTCAATCATGGAATCAATCATAGTTCAAGTTGATCAAAGATCATGGGATTCTTAATCAATGGAACACACTTGCAAATCAGTACAAACGTGTTGCCAAATGCTAGCAAGGGCATGATCGTGGTATACGAAACGGTGGTGGGCAGCGAGAGTGAGCCCTATATATAAGCTATTTTCGGTATATCGGGAAAGTGTCAGTGTGTAGGTTTGGTGGAGAGATCATGGAACATCGTACATATTCACATGATAAGTATGCAAATAAGTTGATAACTTATACGTGTACTGGATCATATTACAATTGAATGATAATACTAGTAGTATGGATATATTACTGACCTTATCATGAAAAATTCAATTGTATCCTTCCTCATTACTGACCCACTTGTGGCTTCTATTCGTAGAATGCCTCCCCGACGTGATCCTAACGGAGGGGGTTCAACAAGTGGCAACGACGATGAGATCAACAAGATTGCTCGAGCTATCGCGGTTCATATGCGGGATGTGATTCCTGGTATGGTCACTGATATCACCCAGAATCTTCGGGGAAGTACCAGTGATTCCGCACACAACTCAAATGCCACTAACGCTGGAACTGCTAACTTTACTTTCAAGCAGTTCAACGATGCTAAGCCTCCTAAGTACTCTGGTACCGAGGGAGCTACCGGCCTACTGCAATGGCTGGAAAGCATTGAAGACATTCTCGACTTCACTGGATGTCCTGAGAATCTGAAGGTCAAGATGGCCTCAAGCGCTTTTCACAAAGGCGCTCTCACCTGGTGGAATTCTGAGAAGAACACCAGAGGCCGAGAAGTCGCGTTATCATTACCGTGGGACGGTTTCAAGAACTTACTTCTGGAGAAGTTTTGTCCACGTCATGAACTGAAGAAACTCGAGGTGGAGATGTGGAATCTGGTGCAAGATAGTGGAGAGAACGCAAAGTATACAACTCGATTCCATGAGTTGTGCATTCTGGTACCCCATTTGGTTACTCCTCTATCCCGCAGGATAGAGAAATACATTGAAGGTTTACCTTTAGTAGTCAGGGGAACTGTCATGGGTAATAACCCTACTACCCTAGAGGCGGCGATTCAACTTGGTGCTACTCTTACTGAAGAGTATGTGAAGTCTGGAGTGCTCACCCGAAAGGGATTCAAGAGAGCACAGATTGAAGAAGGCAAGAAGCCTGAACAGCACCATCACAAGAAGAAGAAGCAAAAGACAATCAAGAACTTTGCAGCGCTGACTGCGGCTGTACCTACTCATGCCACACCTATCACTGCTATGCCACAACCAGCAAATTCCAGAAAGCCTTATACTGGCCAGTTTCCACTTTGCACCAAATGCCAGTATCATCATCTGCCCAACACTCCATGCAAGAAGTGTCTCAAATGTGGGCGTATGGGACACTTTGTAGCTACTTGTAGATCTACTCATCTTGCTGCTGCAACAACTGCTACCACTACCACTACTGCTACAGGTGGAAGGGCCTGTTATAATTGTGGAGCAGAGGGACACTTCAGAAATCAGTGTCCAAAACTCAACAACAATACTGCTGCTGCTCGTGCTTTTGTTATTGGAACTGCTGAAGCACGTGAAGAGCCGGCAGTCATCACGGGTACATTTCTTATCAATGATCATTATATTCCTATCATATTTGATACTGGTGGCGATAAAATTTTTATCTCTACTCATACTGCTTCTTTGCTTAATATGCAACTATCCACACTTACTGCTCCCTATACTGTAGAAGTAGCGAATGGTAAGACCATAGTTGTAGATTCCATAATTCATGCTTGTGAGCTAAGATTAAATGACCATCTCTTTTCCATCGATCTCATCCCTATGACTCTCTGAAGCTTCGAAGTTGTAGTAGGAATGGATTGGTTATCCAAAAACAATGCTGAAATCGTATGCTCTGAGAAACTTATCCGAATCCCCTTACCGTCCGACGAAACGATGATAGTCTACGGCGAGAAACCATGCCGCGGATTGAAGATTGTATCGTGCATCAAGGCGAGGAAGTACTTGAAGAAGAAATATTATGCTTTCCTAGCTCATGTAGTGGAAAAGAAACCTGAAAAGAAAGCAGTTGGAGATGTTCCAGTTATCAAAGAATATCCAGACGTATTTCCAGAAGACTTGCCTGGACTACCACCAGTCCGACAAGTGGAGTTTAGAATTGATCTCGTCCCTGGAGCAAACCCAGTGGCGAAGTCACCGTATCGATTAGCACCGTCTGAGATGCAAGAACTGTCTAGTCAGCTTCAAGAACTTTTAGACAAAGGTTTCATAAGACCGAGTTTCTCTCCATGGGGAGCTCCGGTTCTCTTTGTCAAAAAGAAAGACGGTTCATTTCGTATGTGCATCGACTATCGTGAGTTGAACAAGTTGACAATCAAGAATAGATATCCTCTGCCCAGGATCGATGATCTGTTTGATCAATTACAGGGAGCAACTTGTTTCTCTAAGATTGATTTACGATCCGGGTATCATCAGTTAAGAGTAAATGATGAGGATATACCAAAGACGGCATTTAGGACTCGATATGGACACTATGAGTTCGTGGTCATGCCATTTGGGCTGACCAATGCACCTGCAGTGTTCATGGACTTGATGAATCGAGTCTGCAGGCCATACTTGGATCAGTTTGTTATTGTCTTCATTGATGATATACTGATTTATTCCAAGTCAGAACAAGAACATGAGGATCATTTGAAGAAAGTCTTGGAACTACTAAGAGAGGAACAACTTTATGCTAAATTCTCAAAGTGTGAATTTTGGCTAAAGGAGGTTCACTTCTTAGGACATGTCATAAACAAGATGGGATACATGTAGATCCGGCGAAGATTGAGGCGATTAAGAACTGGACTACCCCATCTACTCCAACAGAGATTCGTTCGTTTCTGGGTCTGGCGGGCTATTACAGGAGATTCATTGCGAATTTCTCTAAGATTGCCTTGCCACTTACCACTTTGACTCAGAAAAGTCAAGCGTTTATATGGGGACAGAAACAGGAAGATGCATTTCAACTTCTTAAACAGAAGTTATGCAACTCCCCTATCCTTAGTCTTCCAGAAGGCAGTGATGATTTCATTGTCTACTGTGATGCTTCAAACCTTGGTCTCGGTTGTGTACTTATGCAACGGGACAAGGTCATTGCTTATGCTTCAAGACAACTTAAGGTTCACGAGAAGAATTACACTACTCATGACCTTGAGTTAGGGGCTGTGGTCTTTGCATTGAAGATTTGGAGACACTACCTGTATGGTACTAAATGTGTAATCTATACAGACCACAAGAGCCTACAACACATTCTCAATCAGAAAGAACTCAACATGAGACAACGACGTTGGGTTGAGCTTCTAACTGATTACGACTGCGAGATTCGTTACCATCCGGGTAAAGCCAATGTGGTGGCGGATGCTCTTAGTCGCAAGGAACCAGTCAAACCAATTCGTGTAAGAGCCATGGAGATCAACACACAGCCAAACTTGAAAGACTTGATTCGTATTGCACAACAACAAGTAGTAACAAACAATCAACTCAAGACAGACTTGGATTGTGGTATTGAGAAGAAACTAGAACCTCGAGCTGATGGGGTGTTATATCTCAATGGCCGCATTTGGATTCCAAGGTCTGAAGAATTGCGCACACTCATCTGTGATGAGGCTCATAAGTCGCGATACTCAGTTCATCCTGGAGCCGACAAGATGTATCAGGACTTGAGGACATCTTACTGGTGGCCAGGAATGAAGAAAGACATAGCATTGTACGTGGGAAAATGTCTTACCTGTTCAAAAGTCAAAGCAGAACATCAAAAGCCTTCGGGACTTCTACAGCAACCTGAAATTCCTCAATGGAAATGGGAACAAATTTCCATGGATTTCATAACAAAGTTGCCGAGAACTCCGCGAGGTTACGATTCGATTTGGGTGATCGTTGATCGACTCACCAAATCTGCTCATTTTCTCCCGATCCGAGAGGATTACAAGATGGAGAAATTATCCACATTGTACATCAACGAAATCATTGCACGTCATGGTACACCAACATCAATCATTTCTGATCGTGATAGTCGTTTCACTTCTCGCTTTTGGCAATCATTGCAAAAGGCTTTGGGAACGCGTGTTAATCTTAGCACGGCGTATCATCCCCAAACCGATGGCCAGAGCGAAAGGACTATCCAAACACTTGAAGACATGCTTCGTTCTTGTGTCATTGACTTCGGTGGAAGTTGGGACACTCATCTCCCACTCAATGAGTTTTCATATAACAATAGCTATCATGCGAGCATTCAATGTGCACCATTCGAAGCTCTATATGGTAGAAAGTGCCGATCACCGGTCTGTTGGACCGAGATTGGTGACTCACAGGTCGTAGGACCAGAACTCATTCAGGAAACATCAGACAAAATCACAATCATTCAGTCACGGCTTAAGGCCGCACGAGATCGGCAGAAGAGTTATGCTGATCGACGTCGGAAACCGCTTGAGTTTCAAGTCGGTGACCGAGTCTTACTCAAGGTTTCTCCCTGGAAAGGCGTTGTCCGATTCGGGAAGAAAGGGAAACTTGCACCAAGGTACGTTGGACCTTTTGAGATCCTGGAACGGATTGGTCCCGTAGCCTACAAACTCAAACTTCCAGTGGAGCTAAGCAATGTTCACGATACTTTTCATGTATCAAATCTTAAGAAATGCTTAGCGGATCATGATGTTCAGATTCCACTGGAAGACATACAGATTCAGAACAACATGCAATTCATAGAACGTCCAGTTGAGATCATGGATCATGGGGTCAAGAAACTTAAACGCAGCCGTATCCCGATCGTAAAGGTACGATGGGAGGGCAAACGCGGTGCTGAGTTCACATGGGAACGTGAAGACCAGATGAAGCTTAAGTACCCTCATCTTTTTACAGTATCTTCGGCTAGTTAATTTCGGGACGAAATTCCCTTAACTAGGGGAGACTGTAACATTTGTGCATTTAGTCATGATAGTCGTAAACAGTGTTAGAACAGTGTGTGTACATGTTCAGTCAGTCAATGTGAATCATATGTTCATTATGTGCTTGTGTGTTAAAATCTTTATCATTTAACAAGTATGTATTATTTATTTACAGTCGAGTTCACTAGGCAAGAACAGTATTGTGTTATATCGAAACAGTGGTGGGCAGCGAGAGTGAGCCCTATATATATACTGCGTTCGGTATAACAGGATAGTGTTGGTGCGTAGTGTTAAGACGAATATTATGACAATTAATTCAACAAGAATCGTAATACGTAAGCGAGACTGAGTATAGTTATGAGTGACAATCCATAATGATACAAATGTTGAACTTATAATTATGATTAAACGGCTTTAAATAATTAATACGATCGAAAAACGTACGCGATTGCGGGTATACACGTAATTGTGAGTGTTTAACGATCTGTCAACACACGAAGAGTAAAAATAATTATATTAATTATTTTATATTTTTACAATTTTGAAACTCATCATTTTAATGAGTTTAACAACTCTTATTAAATAAAAATCGCGTAAAATACGCGTTACGTTCCGGAAACGCGAACCGAGCGACCGAAACGGACCCGAACACCACCCGGGCTATAAAAGCCTTGAACAAGGCTTAAATCCTCATTTATTTCACCTACACCACTTTCTCTCACTAGAATTTTCGGCCAAGCCTTTCTCTCTCTAGAAAACCCACTTTAAACGATCGTATCTCACTCGTTTCTCAACGGATTTCGTCGTTCTTGGTGTCCACACGAAGCTCTCGACATCCTCTACACGAAAGTACAAGATTTTCGCAGTTTCACCCAGCCAATCGCGAGGTAATGAAGCTTGAAAGATCACGAGATTAGGGTTTTCGTTTGTGAGTTCGTGAAATACACACATAACCGGTTTATTTGCATTATCCTTCGAGTTTCGCATATGTAGCAACCTTCATCGAGAGTAGAATGATTTAGATCGTGGCCTGGAGTTGGTGGTTCGATGATGGTGATGATGTTCGTACAGGTTCGCTGGAAGGTTTCCTGGCCGAACCTTCACTTGGGCATGACCGAACCTCAAGGGACTTCACGAACCCTGCAATGGTTCGTGTGAGCATTGGCCGAACCCTAGAGAGTCCACGAGCCATCAACGAACCATAACCATCATCACGAACCTTCAGCTAACTCAGACGAACCCTACGTGGTTCATTGCTCAACTACCGAACCATGTCCCAACCGAACCATCGTGCATGAGCAAACCCAAGCGAACCCTAAGGAGCCACGAGCCTTCACGAACCAAATAATGATCAACGAACCCTCCTTGCTGCGAACCTTCATGACCAGCCGAACTACTCCTATTTCACCGAACCTCCGCATAGGGACGACCCTTCTCATGCAGGCGAACCAGTGTGTTTGCGAACCTACGTGTGCATGGGGCGAACCCTAGCTGGTCCTCGAGCTTTGTATAAATCCACGAACCTACCTGATGACATGTTAATCGAACCTTGCCTGAACATTAGAGGGCCGAACCATATCATGATGTTGGCCGAACCCTAGGCCAGGAAACCAAAAAGGTTCGCTGCCAAGGGTGGTAACCGAGCCAACAACATGCAAATTCCTTTGTATACCTTGGCCCAACCAATTGTATTAGCTCGGCCCACATTAGAATGAGCCCAATTCAATTATATCCGGCCCAATTCAATGCAACAAGGCCCAAATTCCATTAGCAACATGGTCCATAGGTTTAAATCAAGCACGATTGAACTAGTTTGGCCATGATGATCTTTAGTTGGCCAATATCACAATGGAACCTTACATGATCTATTTATACCTTGTTTGGCCTAACACCACAATCAATTGGCCCAATGTCATTTCTAAGTGGCCCATGGCCTTTGTCTAAGTCCATAATGACTTTCATGGACTTAAAACCCCTTTTGTTGGCCATAATCCAAAGTAATTGTAGTTTGATCTTAGTTGGTTTAAGTACAACTTAAACTAATCATAGCATCAAATTACAATCTCAAGGACTTAAAACAATGTAAACATTTGTATCAAATCTCATAGAAATCAATGGTTCTCAAATTCTCAAACAATTATCATTATATGCATAAGGTTATGCATAAATGAACATTTCATAAGTTTCATTGACCCATGATCAGTCAATTAAAAATCATAATCATGAGATCAAGTAATCAAGAGTTAATCAAGTTCAAGAGAACACAAGTCAATCAATGAATCAAAGTCTATACAATTATAAATCCTATATCTTATGTATGATTACAATGTTATAGGAATCAATTAGAAGTCCTGTTTGCTACTTGCTATCTGTTTTAGTTCAGAGTCTACTGCAGACAGGTGAGAACTTTAGCCCCTCTTTTACTGTTTTATAACTGTTTTGGGGTGGAACACGTGATCAAATCAATTGTTTACAATCATATTTCATTACACCAGGTGTGTGTATTCTTATGAACATTATGGGTTCATTTTCCGAATCCTAGGGATTCACCAACTGTTTTAAAGGAATTACCAATCATTAAACTCTTTTCACTAAAAAAGTTTTATAAAGAATCTTTAAACTGTTTTGTAACCGATTTACTCAAATGTATAAATAAAGGATCTTATAAACTCTTTTGGTATAAACCTTGTTGTTACACACGGTCACTATTTTATGGTATTCAAATCAAGTGGTTCACATCATGGTATTCAATTCAAGTGGTTCACATTATGGTATTCAAATCAAGTGGTTCACATCATGGTATTCAAATCAAGTGGTTCACATCATGGTATTCAAATCAAGTGGTTCATTTCATGGTATTCAAAACAAAGGATTTAATTCGTGGAATTAAATCTAGGTTTTCAATTCATGTTATCAAATCAGGCATTAACACATCCGGTTAAAGTAAGGTTCAGAAACATGGTGTCTATTGTTGTAAACAAACTTGTAAAAGCATCAAGTATCACATTCATTAGCGTTAGTACTGGGTGATCACAACAAGGGAAAGCGGACACACACATTGGGGCAGGCCGATTGCTGCAGTTAGTTTTTAAATCTGTTTTATAAACTAACTGCAGATTTCGGTTACATATGGTTTTATCAAAACTGTTGACACATTATCTAACTCCAAACGTGGTTTGGGACTTGATATTATATGTTGACTCTCGTGCAAACAGTGATTGGACTGTTTACACTCATTTTCTTACTTGATGTTAGTTTGGGTTGCAGCTCATCCGTGTGAATCTTATGTTGCTTTAACTTACCTATGCCTTATATCATATACTCATGTTTACAAATGTTAAACCTATTGTTCTCACCAACTACGTCTGTAGTTGACAGTTACTTTTCACGTGTTTCAGGTAATCAGGTTTAAGACATTCTCAGGGACAACTAAGGAGACCATTCTAAGATAGAACAAGATGAAGAAACATGCTAGGATGGATTAGAAACACACAAAATCCTAATTGTTTAATTGTCTTGTTTGAAGTCTTATTTTGTAAACTATATTTTGGGTCTGTAGTTGTCTTTCTTTTGGTAGATAGATTGTCTGTAACTAAACAATTGTCTAAACATTATGTAACTTAGTAATCCATTGTGGTTGTTCTTATTCAATACTTGTGCATGATTCAACTGATCATACGTCACCGCGCCGTGGATTCCGCACGTGGCACAGGGGTGTGACAATTTGGAGTTAATAAACTAATTTCTAAGTGTTAAGTTACATCAAGAGGAAACATGATGGGTAGTTATGGTAACAAAGAACTAAAGTAACAAGTGAGATCAATTGGATTCAAAGAAACTTGCTAAGTGTGGAAGTTGATACTACAAGGTCAATATCCAACACTTAGACTTTTTCAAGCAAGTGTCTCATTAAGGATGTTCTACATGAACCATCTTAGTGATAACAAATCAATCGCGAACGAAACTAAGAATGGTAACAAAGAACTAGCAAAGGACATGGAGTTAATCTAGTGAGATTAACTTAAGTCCTAACTTGTTAAGTTATAAATTTTCATAAAAATAACTTGTAATTTTACTAAAATGAAATGACTTGTAAATTGTCATAACTTATTTTATTAAAATGTTTTCAATGTAACTTAGATGGTTTTCTAAACTTAAATTTTGTAAATTAAATAGAAGTTTGTAAATAATGATTTACAAAAAGGTTATGTCTTTTATTAATGTAAACCATATGAAAATAAGCTCGAATTACAACTAACTAAGGGATATGGGTTCATAGAGAGTATTTAACATAGAATAGTTAGAGGATTATAGCAACATTAGTAGGTATATAGTGCACTTAGTTGCACATCAAGGCCAAATCCCTATATACGTCAAATTATAAATACTTATAGTATTCGAATTATAATAAATTAACTCAGGTGCTGAAGATATCTAGCTTACAACAAACGAGCGTGCATATCTGCCCTGGTTGAATCATAAGAGCTACAACACAGGTGAGTTCATTGCCCCTTTTCTAAACATTTTTGTTTTATAAATGCGGGGCTGAAAAGCATGCGCAAATTATTTTCTGTGGATTATATTTTACTTAAATGCTTTTAAATTATACATGTTTTGTATGTATAAATGTTATCATAGATTATGTCTAGATAAATTTCTTGCAGGTTTTACAAAAGGTCATCCACTTGTATAATAAGTTGATGATTATTTCATATTCAAATAAACATTTTAACGAATCAAATACACATTTTCGACGAAACTATTTTCAACGTATCTAGTATTCAACGGATCTATTTTCAACGAATCAAACGAAACAATTTTGACAAAACAAGTATGTGAGTTCAACGAATCAGTTATTCGATGTTCAACAAACCAAGTGTTCAACGATCAACGAATCAAGTTTACATTTTTTCAACGAATCTAGTATTCAGTGAGCAACGAATCAAGTACATCTTGCAACAAATCTAGACGAATCAATAAATCATTTTCAGGGGAAAGTCTGGGAAATGTCGAAGATAACATGTGTGAACGAAACTATATGAAACAAGGGACAAATATAGACGAATCAAGAACGAAACAAAAACCCTACATTTCAAGAAGTCCTAGCTAGACCGTTTGATTTTTAGGTCACATGTTTGATGATATTTACAGAATCCCCTAACTTCTAAGAACCTTTGATTGACATGCTAGTCTACTCGAGTTTGACCAAGGCCCAATCATTAGGATTTAGCTTTTAATTAAATGTTTATTTATTAATTTATGTAAGCATTTTAAATTAACAAGTTCCGCATTTTTCCACATTTTCTACGGTGTTTTTGTCTGCGTTGACGGAACTAATGAAACTAATGTTTTGATGAAACTAACGAATCAAATGTTTGACGAATCTAACGAAACAAGCATGGTGATGAAACTAGCGAAACAAGTGTGATGATGGTTGAGAGTGAAACGCTTAATTATCATTAACAACAATATTTTATATGGTTCGGTAAGTGGTGAGCTGGTGGCTGGGCTTGACCCTACATATGCCCTATATATAAGCATACTTGACTGTATAGTATAGGTGGTTGTTGGTGAGATTAAGGTTGCCACTTGGTCAGGTTTGTACAAATCCATTTTAAATAACAAAACTATATGAACTCACCAACCATGTGTTGACTTTGTTTTCTTGCATGACTTCTCAGGTGACGAACAGGTTTAGCTAAGAAGTTCCTGCTTTTGACTAGGATGTCCAGATAGAGGACCTGGTATTTTGGACGTGCATATTTTTGAACATCATTATAGAAATCATTTTGTATATCTTGTGCAGATACAAGATAGATAATTTATGATGTTATTGGTAGATTTACATTGTTAAATTATGAACGATACTGATGTAATTTAACTTTGTAATTTTATTTTATTTAGTGCTTTCTCATTATACATCATATGCAATGTAAAAAATCTGATCATTCCGATTAACACCCGATATCACGCCCCGGGAACCTTCCGCCCGACGGGAAAGTCGATCCAGCTCGCCGGCTCGGGGTGTGACAAATATACCCCAAAATTCAAGGAATGACTTTAAGAAATGTTACTAGAAGGTTTGCGAGCTAATGACAGGGGTTTTGATCGAGCTATTTGCAAGGAAGTTCATTTCTGGGGTGAAAGAACCGGAAATGAAGGAAAGGGGTTGCTTAAATAGTTTTTTTCGTTTCTGGAACTCGCCGCATACCACCAAGAGGGTCCCCGAGACTCTTGGTGTACCGCCAAGGACAATTTAGCCGGGTAGTCCATCGAGACACGCCGCGTACTGCCAAGGTGAGAAATGATAGGTCATGGCGTACCTCTAAGAGTTTCGGCTGACTTCAAAAATCCTGCCTAAGCTTCACGCATAGCGAAGAGTTTTGCCGCGGGGCTTCGCGTACAACGAAGGGTTCCTTTTTCTGATTTTTAATTTCTTTATTCGATTTCGATCGCATTCTACTCGTGACGTTTATTATAAACGTTTACTTTGTGTTAGCACATAAGCACATAATGACACATTCGTTTCCTTCATTATCCTTTGTTCACCAACGTTCGTGCAATAGGATTCATGTGTGCGTGATTCGGTAATTCCTCGAATTACCGATTCATGAATGATTGTGTGCGTCTTTACGAAATGTTTGCACACTTGATTAATCCTAATCAATGTGTAATGCACGAATCGATAATTCCCCGAACTATTATTTCGCAATGAATTGTGTTTGAATCACTTAACTAAAACTGATTAAATGAAATGCAAGAAGTATGAATGTGAATAAGTTATAATGAGTGTTTCAATTTACCTGAAATTGTCGGGTGTCACAATTACACTTAAACAAAAGGGTTAGCATTCTCTGATATTCAACGAGTTCTCGATATATAGTTTCGTCACATCTCACTTGTTTCCGCCTATTGCTGGGGTGTGACATCGTTTGAACTAAGTTTTCGAATACCTATGTTCTCAAAGATAGAATTTCTCAAGATATGAAGTTCATGAAAACTTGAAAAACACACAAAGTAATTTCTAACACTTACCGAGATCAAATTAAACTAAATCTACTCTACAATCTGTTGATGAGCAATAAAGTCGAAACCTTGGTACAAAAAACGAAAGTCTTGACGCTGAAAAGAGCACTCAGGCTTTGATACCAGTTTTAGGTCTCTTTCCAGCGATAAATACTCCAAAAATGCAACAAATCAATTAGCAAACATTTTCTAAAGTGTGTAGAATCTAGAATAGAAGATAAAGCGGAATTTTATATATTAAAAACTAGAATTTTACAAGGCTTGTTCAATACGCCTAGAACAGAGATCTCTGGAATCAAACCCATACAAGTACAAAAGTACCTATATTTTTACCAGTACGTTCTATACAAAATTTCTCGATATCAAAAGTAATTGATCTCATAAAAACTCACATACCCAAAGTTCTCGATGCTGGTTGATTTGAGAACCTTTGTCTTCAAAAGTTTCCAAGCGTTGATTTTGTCAATCTTCACTTAGGTGGGACTAACAGATTATGTCATTTTGTGTTAACTAATATACCTTTCTATGTAGGATTGGAGGTCAACGATGGGTGGATTGATAATAACAGTAGTTCTGGCAGTTTATTCAAGTTGCAGATTTCCTTTTAAAAGAAAAAAGGTTATGCATTCCTTTAAAAATGATTGTAATTAATGAATTAAATTATCGTATAAATTTTTTTGCTATGGTTAGTTGGGTGGTGTTGATTTTACAAACCTTGAAGTTGGGTCGCCGTAGCTGAACTGATTGCCAATAGTTGTCCAACAGAACCTTCAAAACAAATTGCTCTTGCTTTCTCTCCCCATAATGTAATATCTATCATGTGTTCACTATTTAATGATGAAGTAAGTTAAAATGATAGTAAAAAAGTATCATTTATATTTTATAAAATTTAAGCTCACGTGTTTGTTGTTGGACCTTTCGTCTAGAATGGTTACTTTATGGATTTTTTGGCCCGTCCTTATTATATCTGCTGATGTAAGCTCTATTCTCCCTGTATAAGTTGTTAAGTGCAGGTGATTTTAGTAAATGTAGTGTAAACAAAGTAACTGTGTAAAATTGGATACAAACATGTTAGTAGTTTGGATATTTCCATTCTTGATTCCAAATCATTGTATGAATAAAAGTTGTAATAGTAGGTTGGTTGCTCTTTTCCAAATAGAGGATCAAATGATGTTGTTTTTCCAATTATGAGAGAAGATTCATGTTGCACTAATGGCATGTATGTTCTTGATGGTATCGAGATACTCCTATTGATAGTGTAGCATATTTGGTGTACAATGATAGAATCAAATTATGATTCATGGTCCAAGTCTGCAACTGCCTCTATGGCATCCCCTATAAGAAGATTACTGACAATTTAGAGAATATGATAGTAAATAACATAGGGTATGATATAGCTTTTCATAATGTAATAGTTTTTTACATGAATGTCCACGAATAGATAACATAGTTCAGGAGTTTTCTGATATATGGTTTCCATAATTTAATGATTCTTATCTCAAGAGCTTCTGGAGCTTCCCTTGCAACAATTTTAGAAATGCGCTTCATTGTCATTTCTATAATTTGAGATGTTATAAAAATAAAGTATCAAATGGTTTAAGTAAAAAAATAATTCTACTTAAATATTAGGATTTTTATAACTAGGTACTAGGCTTGAAAGATAGAAAGATATATGTGTTATTAATAATCTAAATGTATAAGTGGTTTTTAGTAGATAGGATCATGTTTATGTTATCTGGTTGGGTGAGATGCATTGTACATACAAATATTGTCAGACTAAATAAGATGATATTAATAGCTACTATCTGTAATGATTTATTTTGTGTTATGTAGAGGCCAACTAACGACAAAGACTGACAAAATCAAGATCTAATCAAGCTGGAGTTCAAGTTCATCAATTTTTGTGTACTTCAGTGTTCGTGTATTTATATGTTTCGTATACTTTTGTATTTCGTGTACTTAGATTTCATGTACTCCTAGACTAATATAAATAGACGTGCAGTGTACAAGTCTAGGGTTAGAATCCTAAGGTAGAGCTTCTAGACACATTGAAGTCCCCTTGTAAAATTTCATTAATTTATCAATAGATATTCATATCTACATTTTCTATTCTGGATTCTGCACATAATAGAAGGGTTTTGATGCTCATTTCGTGTATAAAGTTGGAGTCTTGAACCAACTTGGGACCTACAAGTGGTATCAGAGCTTTGGAGCTCTTTTCAGCATCAAGGTAACAACTTTTTGTTTCAAGTTCACGAATTTATTGTTCCTTCCTACATTGGGAAGCTGCTCTATAAATTTAGAGTTCGAAATCTTGAAAAAATTCATCCGGATATCTTTAAGTATTTTCGTGAACTTTAGATTCGGGTACTTCTCCTTCATGAACTTTGGCATTCGTGATCTTTGGTCTTTGGTTACTATCAGCTTCGTGTACTTCAAGTTTGGGTTACTCTCCTTCATGTACTTGGGACTTTGAGTACTTGGATCTTCGACTTCTTCGAAGCTTTGTGTACTTGTTCGTGTCCTCAGTCAAGTTTGAAAACTGTATCTTCGAGTACACTGTGTTCGATTACTACTGAAATTTCGAGTACTTATCCAGCTTCGTGATCATGGCTGCCATGAACCTCAGCAACTTGTCTAATCTGCTGAACTTAGACAATGAGATCGAAACACGTACCAAGCCTCCTAGGCTTGTTTCTAGAGATAATTTCCAAGACTGGAAATTCAGATATCAGTCATTCATCAAATACACTGATCCAAAGTTGTGGAGATCTATTGAGGAAGGGCCATATGTCCCCATGTACAAGAGTGAGTTCAATAATTTGATCCCAAAAGACGCAGAGTTGTTCACTAAGAATGACATCCTTCAAAGGGAGAAAGATGACAAAGCCTATGCCTTAATTACAATGGCTTTATCAACTAAGATTGCTCATGGATTCAAGGAGCACAAAACATCTAAGGAGCTTTGCGATGAATTGGTGGAGAGGTTTAAAGGAAATGAACATATGAGAGAGAGAGCCAGAAACAAATGTTGAGACAGAGATTCAACATGTTTAATTACATCAAAGGATTCACCTTGGAAGCTCAACTCAACAGGATTCACCCACCTCATGACTGAGTATTAGGAACATCTCTAGAAAGAAGCTAGGATTTGAAAAGTCAAAGCTTTGGTCCTACAACTGTGACCTACCCAGACATTTTGCAAGGGACTGTAAGCTACCCAAACTGAGAAGGAAGCTAAAGCTGAGAAGAAAGCTGATGAGTCCACTAGAGCTGGAACTTCAAAGGCATTGGTTACTCAGGATTTAGACTCTTATGATTGGAGTGATCAAGTGTAGGAACTTGAGATGACTTTAAGTCATTCTTTCATGGCAGAAGTAGATGAAAAGCGTTTTGAGGTAACTGAACACTTATGCTAATCTGCTTGCATCGATAAGGTCTCTCTCTAAATACAGCACACATAATGAGGCGTTAATCAAAGAAGTAACCAAATTAAAATATTTTAACTCAGAGTTTCTTAAAAATGAATAAATTTTAAAAGAAAACTTGATGCTGAGAGACGTGACATTTCAAAATTTAAGAAACTTTTGAATTTTAAGGAATCTAACTATCGAGATGCCAAGTGCAGAATAGATGATATTAACTTAGAGTTGAATCAAGCTAAAACTGAATTGTCTAAAACTAAAATCAGAGTTGAAAAGTATTATTACTCAAGTAATTTAGTTGCTGGCATGATGAATGCTCAGTTTTGGGGAAAAAGGGTAAATATACTTGGTTACAGTGAGGTTGAACCTCATTTTAACCATAATTACTCAAGCATGCCAATAATCAACAACTCTGTTGATGATTTAATTTCAAAATCAAATATTGAGCATGAATTCTCAAATGGTTCTAACAAATAAGTTTCTCTCACAATTGATCCTGACTTAACAGATATGAACTATTCTGATGATTTTGAGATTCGTGTAGAAAAATTAAGTATTCTACATTAGGTTGACGAGAAGGCAGAAAGAAGTGCTAGGAAGAGCACAGATTGTTCTGTTGTGTTAAACAGGTCAAAATTTTCAGTTCCAAAAATTGACCATGTTGGCAAATTTTAAACAATTAGTATTAAACCTAATGAAATTGTTCAAAAGTTTAAGAAAAAGTTTCTTAAAACTTATGCTAATGTTAAAAACAACTGTTTCTTGAAAACAAATGTTGCTTCTTCAAAAAAAATGAAAACAAACTTCATTCCACAATCACTAAAGAGACGGGTTCAAAGTTGAATCCTAACTGTGAACCTTATGTTCCAAATGAGTCATTGGAACAAGTCTCAACAAGTTCAGCTCCTGGTTCCAGTGATTGTGATGTAAAACCATTTGACCCAAATGAGTTTGTATGTTGTTATGCATGTGGGAAACCAGGATACATCGCCAAACATTGTCTGCACAGACCTACTGAATTCCTCTACAGGAAGAATAAGAAGGTCACACCTAAGGCTAAACCAATCAGTAAGCCAAAGAGGATTGAGAAATCCTCCAAGCCTCAGGTGAAACAGTAAAGAAAACATAGAATAATCACCCTGCCAGATCCAACAAGATAAAACAGAATCAAAATGGTTTCTAGCAGCAAAAGAAAACTAAAATTTCCTAATCTGAAACTAAGACAACATGGAAAGAAAAATCACCAAAGAAACCAAATGATTCAGGCAGAGTGGCCAAACCAATTGGTCCTTTCAAATATAACTCCCGAGTGCCTAAATCTGTAAATATTTCGGTACCAATATCTCATTAAGTGTTTGTGTATCATGCAGAGATGACCAAATAAGCTAAAAAATGTTTGGTATGTAGATAGTGGTAGTTCCCGGCACATGACGGGAGATTTTTCCCAATTGCACGAAGTTACATGTCACACCCCGAGCCGGCGGGGTTGGATCGGAGTCCCCGTCGGGCGGAAGGTTCCCGGGGCGCGATATCATGAGTGATAATCAAAGTGATCAGATTGTTTACATTGCACATGATATAAATGAGAAATGCTAAATAGAATAGAATTACAAAGTTAAATTACATCGAAATCGTTCATAATTTAACAATGTAAATCTATCATAAACATCATAAAATAACTATCTAGTAACTGCACAAGATATACAAAATAATTTTATAATGATGTTTCTAAAAAATATGCAGGTCCAAAAATACTAAGTCTTCTATCTGAAGTCCTAGTCCAAAAGCATAAGCTACCTAGTTGACCTGTTCGTCACCTGAGAAGTCATGCAAAAATAAAATCAACACATGGTTGGTGAGTTCATATAGTTTAAAGTTTGAAAATGATTTGTAAACCTCTTCCGGTAAAGACCTTAACATCATTAACTCCACATGTAATATCCGGATCGGTATGCTTATATATAGGGCATATGTAGGGTCGAACTTACCGCCCGCCCAGCCACCGTCCCACCACATACTAATCCGTATATGACACTGTTGTTAATGATAGTTAAGCATTTTTACCCTTCTCATTATAACCCAAAAATTCTTCTGTTCTTTGTCCCTGTAATTGCAATCATTTGAAATCCATGTTGATTCCATAAGTTCATCACACAATATGATCAACCACAGCAATTGTAGAAACAATTATAAATGCTTAATTAAATAAATAAATAAACATTTAATAAAATCTAAGTCCTAATGATTGGGCCTTGGTCAACTCGAGTGAACTATTCTGTCAATCCAGGTACTTAGTGGTTAGGGAATTCTGTAAATATCATCAAACATATGACCTACAAATCAAACGGTCTAGCTAGGACTTCTTGAAATGTAGGATTTCTTGTTTCGTTCTTGATTCGTTGTGTTGGCATATGTTATCTCTGATATTTCCCAGACTTTCCCTTGAAAATGATTTATTGATTCGTCTGATTTTGTCACAAGATCTGCTTGATTCGTTGATCATGGAATACTAGATTCATTGATCAAATGTACTCTTGATTCGTTGTTCATCAAACACTTGATTTGTTGAACATCGAATGTTAACTTTGCAAAGATAGTTTCGTTTGACTCGTTGAACTTCCCCACTTGTTTTGTCAAAATAGTTTCGTTTGATTCGTTGAACTCACACACTTGATTTGTCAAAATGTTTTGTTTGATTCGTTGAAATCACCCACTTGATTTGTCAAAATGTTTTGTTTGATTCGTTGAAATGACACCCTTGATTCGTCAAAATGTTTCGTTTGATTTGTTGAAATGTTTAGTTTAACCCAATTATCCACTTAAATTATAAGTAGATGAATTTAGTAAAACCTGCATAAAATTTACCTAGATATGATTCTAGGTTAACAATTTACATATAAAACATATGTTAAATAAAAGCATTTAAGTAAACAATTTAAATAAAACAGTTTACGCATGCTTCTCAGCCCCGCGTTTTAAAACAAAATGTTAGAAAAAGGGGCAATGAACTCACCTGTGCTGCTATGTAAATGA
This sequence comes from Mikania micrantha, assembly GCA_009363875.1. Taxonomy (NCBI): domain Eukaryota; kingdom Viridiplantae; phylum Streptophyta; class Magnoliopsida; order Asterales; family Asteraceae; genus Mikania; species Mikania micrantha. The sequence continues at coordinate 22,063 of SZYD01001908.1, forward strand.
TCTCACACAAAAAGCGCGCTCGTTCTGGTAGCTTAGATTTCTTTAGTTCCTGAGTTGTTTTATAAGAGTTTGAATACGATAAGCATACGTATTAGCCGTCGTATCTAGGATTTCGGTCTTGGTGTGTGTAACTAAGTGTCCTAATTACTAGTATTTCTATAACTTAATCTTCTAATCTAACTTAGCTACCCATTTATAACTCAATCCCATAATTCGTTATAGTGACTTACATTTAAATGTTCACAAAATTTGGGCAGAGTTTCCTTTGTATTTAGTTCAAATCCAGACACTTGACATTGTCTATTTTACAATCAAATCCCATACAATTTAATCATAATAAGTCCCTAAAACATTCATATTAAATTTCCATTTAAGTTAGTAATCTTAGGAATTCATTTAATTTAATTCAACAAAGTTTATAAAACATTTTTCTTTAATTATCATGACATTACTTGAATCAAATCATTATTTAACATGTGATGGGCGTTAGTAAACCCATTGGGCCCACTTAGACCCAGTTGGTGATCTTTGATTTCCCCTTGATCATAATTCAAGTTCTTCGATCACTATGATATAGATAACACATTCATTTAGTTATCTTCCATATTAATGTGTTTTTCTAAAGTAGTGTGATTGATTAAACCAACACCTAACCTTAACATCTTTGTTGTTTGATATTGATGCCCTAGTTCATTTTAAAGTAAGTTTGCATGGAATTTAATTCTCTTAATCATTCCCATGCACCCATGCGACTTATATTATACATGTACAAGTTCATAAACCCACATGCGTAATAGAAACTAAGGACTTTGATAATCCTAGGCTCGGTACTCACCTTATGCAGCGAACCTATTGCTAATCCATAGGTTCGGCTGAGTTAGGTGGTGTAGGGTTAAGCTATCATGATGCTCAACCATCTAGGGTTCGTCTGATTATATAGTTCGCGGCTTCCTTCATGCAGGTTCGTGGGTTCTTAAAGGGGTTCGGCTAAGGGTTTGGTCCAAGAAACTTGTAGGGTTCGCCTACCATGGTTCTCTAATGGCTCGTGTCAATGAAGGTTCGGTGCGTGCAATGTTTAAAAGGATTCGTGGGTATTAAAGGTTCGTGATGCATGGGTTCGCATGGCCAGGGTTCGGCCATGCAGGTTCGTTTTCCCCAAGGTTCGGCTCCCGTTAGAAGGTTCGTGGCTATGTACAGGTTCGATGCATGTGGCTGTAGCATGGTCACAGGTTCGGTGCCAGAGGCACAGGTTCGTCGCAGGCCAGCAGGGTTCGGTGCCCAGGGTATCTCACAGGTTAGGTGCAGGATTCGGCTACCTTGTGCGGGTTCGTGTAGGGTTCGCCCTATCCTTTAGAAGGTTCGGCTCGGTAGAACGAACTTGTAACATAGGCAGCCCCCTTAAGCCTCACGAACATGCGCTTCTAACTCCTTTTCTCGATCCCAATCTGTTAGAACATAAATTCCCTATCTTCCTGGTTGTTTACTAGTGTTTATGTCATCGTTTTTAAGTGTTTAAATATGATTATTATGGCCTTAATTACAAGAACTCGTGAGGACCCTCTAAAACCGAATACAAAACCAAGATTTACCTCTAATTCGTGGGTCAAATGCTCGAAATTCTTGTACTCTCGCGATCTACTTGATGAGGGGGTCGTCTTGGCACCAACTAGGCTTGAATCCAGCTTGAAATGGGCTCCAAATCTTAGTGAGAAGTTGAGTTCTTGAGAGGGGGTTCAAGAGAGAGAGAAAACGAGGTAGAGAGAGAGTGAATGATGGTGGTGGTTGTGACAATAAATGTCACATTTAATTGTTTCAAAATGCCCCGTCGTTCGGTCTCGTTCGGTTTCGCGTAAAATGTCGGTTCGCGAGGTTTTTGCGATAAAATGACACGGTTTATAAAATAATATTTAAGAAATTATTTTAAGTTGTGATTCCTAATAAATTATCTAAATATCTTTCGTTTATTTTAAATTTTAAAATATTAATTTACTGTTTAAATCAAAACGCACGGTTGTCGCGCGTATTCGTTCGAATCGTCACTCGTACGAACACGACGATAACTATACTTTTCAATCTTGTTTTCTAATTTTAGAATATCATTCAGAACGTTAAACTTTCAGATATATTCGTACATATCGTCACCTATACGAATAACCCGTCGATTTAGCATTCACATAACAATATTCGTGTGTTTTGTTCTATCTAGCCTCACATACGTTTATACATAATAAATCCTAACAATAAACCCATGATGGTTCTGTGTTGCCAGATAATTATCTGAATCAAGAACCATTGTTTTGAACTTTGTTTCTGTTAAATGTTTATGAACTTGTTGTTTGATAACTCAAAATGATAATGACAACTAATATGAATATGAAATGTACTGAAATGTATATAGTTCATACCTGTTACTGTTCATGATCACTGTTCCGGTACGGCTCCGGCACTGATGTTACATTACACCATTCAATGGAGGATATGTCTCTTTTGCTGGATACAAAAGAGGAATAGTATGAAAGGCATGGTGACTAATGGAACTCTAAGTTTTGAACATGTGTATTATGTGGAGGAACTCAACCACAGCTTGTTGAGTGTTTCTCAGATATGTGATAAAAGTTTTTCTGCACACTTCACAAACAAGGAGTGTTTGATTCTAAAACATGGGTTTGTCTTACCAGAGAAGTGGATTCTGATGAGGACTCCATGGATCAACAACGCATACACCATCAACATGAATTCATACTCTTTCACTGAAAATACCTGTCTATTTTCAAAAGCCTCAGAAACCGACTGTTTATTATGGCACCATCGGCTGGGACATGTCAACTTGAAGAATCTCAACAGATTGGCAAAGTGATCAGAACAGACAACGACATAGAGTTCAAAAATCAAACTCTTATCGCCTTTTTGATGAAAAGGTGATAGCTCGACAGTATAGTGCAGCTCGAACACCTCAGCAAAATGGAGTAGCTGAGAGACATAACATAACACTTATCGAGGCTGCCAGAACCATGTTGTCTGGGTCAAAACTGCCAATCTTCTTCTAAGTGGAAGTTGTCAACTTAGCATGTTATGTTCAGATTAGAGCCTTATTGAACAAACGCCATCAGAAGACCCCTTATGACATATTCTTCAATCAGAAGCCTAAAGTCAGTCACTTCAAATCATTTGGCTGCCCCTGTAGGCTACTCCTCACAGAGCCCAATCACAAGTTTGATGATAAAGCAGACGAATGCAATTTTGTGGGCTACACTTCTCAGAAAGCTATGTATTAAGTATACAGCAGGAAGACTCAACAGATTGTGAAATCTTACTATATTGACTGGGAAGAGATGGATCATACTGATGCTGGAACAGGTCCAAATTGGTTGTTCCAATATGATTCTACCTTTGTGCCATTTAATGCTTCTTCTGAGTGTTCAGTCACAACCAACCCCAATGACAGTTTCTACAAAAGTGACAACATGGATTACCCAGTTGACAGTTTCAACAAAAGTGACAACATCATATCAAACATCTCCATCGTCTCATCAAACTTTCAATAATACACTGTTCTCAAACCACATTCCTACAGAACATTGTGTGGATCATGATGCTGAAACAAGCCAGACTGCTCCTGATGATAACACCGGCTCCTCCACTGAAGAACAACTGACCCACATCAGCAATCTGCTTGACAATTTAGTTGTGGAGGACATACCCACTTCAAGCATCAACAAAAATTATCCAGTGGAAAACATCATTTTACCGCTTTCTCAAGGAGTTCTTACAGAACCAGTGTAACACCCTGACCGATGGCGGAAACGTCGGGATGCCACGAGGGATGTGTAGATTGTTCAAAAGCTCGTGGGCATCTAAATCAAATCATCAGATATCAATCAATCAACCAAAATAAGTACACAAAAATCATGTCTTACATGAATTAGTTACATCAATTACAAAAAAAATTAGCTATCTAACTAAATTCAATTAGCCAGAATTTCAGTTAATTAGCTAAGTCCAAGATCCTATATGATGACGTCCAAAAGTTTGAGTTCTTCATCCTCAACCTACTTTGCTTCATTACCTGAAACATGTAGGAAAATCAAGTGTCAACTACTAAGTAGTTGGTGAGTAATCATAAGTTTTTATACTTTAAAAATGTTTTATAAAATGAGTATAAAAGTTTATGTTTAGAAAGGTTTATAAAAATGTTTTGATGAAAATAAGTATAAGAACTTATGGTCCTTCTGAGGAAATCCACAAGAGTGCCTGTGTGACAATCCAAATACATAACCCAACACAACCAATCAAACACATAAACAATCACATATTCACATATCAATATAGTCATAGACAATCAGAGATAATCATAGTCAATAATAGATAATCAAACACATAACCATCCAACCAATCTCAACATCAATATTCTCAAATAATATCTGTGACTATACATGGTCATTATGTAATTAACATAAGTTAAATACATGATCCATGGAGTGGAAGCTATCCACGTGACAATACATGAAACCAATGCAATTAACCAAGGTCAAAGGCATTGTTTCACGGAGTTATGATAATCCAAGTGGCAATACATGTAATCTTTGTTATTGACCAAAGTCAATGACAATCTTTACACGGATGTGGTAACCCACGTGACAATACATGTGATCATTGCGTATAACCGAGGTCATCAGCAATGCCACACGGAGTTTTAATTAATCAATGTAATTCCATAATATAAATATCATGTTGATAAACAGGTATTATCCTTGTGTTATCAAAATAATATTTGAATTTGGTATACATGTTTCACCTCCGAGTTTTAAAACAAAACAGTTTAAAAGAAAGGGAGGTTATGAGAACTCACCTAAGTCCTTAGAACTGTGTTTGTGTATAACGCGCGCTCGCGTATGTAACTCAACTCAATCACCTGTAATTATCATGCGTTTCGTGTTCATAAGTGTTTGTGTTTTATTCAAGTCGACTATCCATAAGTATAAATTTTTGAATCACTAAGTATTGTCTTAACTTAGTTCTTTTATGCTAAGTTAGGTTGTTTCAACTAAGCTTTTATTACTCATCATTTTACAAGGATGTCTCAACTTGTTAATGTTGATTATCCGGTATATAATGATCATTCTAATTAGTACATCAAAGTTATATGAGTTGTAGAGGCTTAATTCTTACAAGCTTCTATGGTAACCTTTATAGTTGCTTGCATGCATTATTGCTTATCACCACCCTTATTTAAGTTAATAAAACTTGAGTTGAAATCTAAAGAGATTATATATTTTAATCTCATTCCCATCATATAGTTAATTTAATTAAACTTCATAATTTGTTATAAACATTTAAATAAGGGATGGTGACTAGAGTCTTGCATGCATGCATGATTATCTTTATTATCCTTAGTTCTTGGTCTTCCATTAAACCTAGTCCAACACTTGGTTGTTATTCACAAGAAGGCAGCGAACCTTCTTGCAAAATAGTGTAGGTTCGCCTAGTATAGGGCTAGGTTCGTGAATCCATCGAGGGCAGAAGGTTCGGTTACAAACTCAAAGGGTTCGGCTAAGGTAGTGGTTAAGGTTCGTGGCTCCCAGGCCCAACTGGATTCGGCTAAGCTAAGGGGAGGTTCGCCACCTTTCTTTGTTCAGTTAATAAGGTCCGGCTAGGTTAAGAACCCATAGGTTCATGACAAGTCAAGGTTCGGCCACCCTATGGGGTTCGGCCTAAGGTTCGTTGTCTAGCATCAGGTGCGCCTAGCAGCAATAGTTCGGCCTTCATGCGAAGGGTTCGGTCCACACAGGTTCGCCACCCAACCAAGGGTTCGGCCGTTTGAAAAGGTTCGGTGTCCCTAGGGTTCGCCACCCTAGGGTTCGGCTCCAAAGAGGAAACAGGTTCGCGAGCCCAACAGGGTTCGGCCCCTACCTGCTGTCGCGAATCCAGGTCCATCATCCTCGAGTTCCTGCACTTTCATGACTATCTATGGCTTCTCTACTGTTACTACTACACCGATTAACAAATGTAAAAACCCTAAAAGTCGGGTTAGTAGAATGGTTGCCAAGATCTACAAGTTTTCTAACAAAACCGAAATATAAACTCAGATTTACCTCGAAATGTTAACCGAACGCGAGATTTTCTTGTACTTCCTTGTTCTCCTTGATTTTGTGGTCGTTTAGGGCCAAGAATCACGCGAATCTGCCAAGAATTGAAGAAGTTATCTTAGAGAGAAGTTTAGTGTGTGTGTAGGTGACGAAAATCCAAGTTAGAGAGAGAGAGTGTGTTGAGAAAATGAGGAAGAAGAAGACTTTCTTCTTTCTTATATCGCGTACCAACCCCGTGTGCCCGGTCTCATTTATATCGCGTAACTTATAATAACATGCTCGGTTTTCATCGTGAAATATATTTAAACATAAAGCATTAAATAAATAAGTTTCGTTTTAAATAAAATAGTTTTCTTAATATAAAACCGTTTAAATAAAAGGTCTCCATTTATTTTCGATAATTAAATTATTTAAATAAAATAACTATTCGAATTGGTTTTATGTTGTGATTCCTAATAAACGTTTTAAGTTTTCATTTATTAATTTAATATCGTTTGATATTATTTAATTATCTCGTCGAAACGCGTTACTCGCGTACGTATTCGTAAAGATCGTCACCTTTGCGAATCAAACGCTCATATCGTATTTCGATTCGATTTACTATTTATGGAATATCGTTACAGAATATTATTCCTAATAATTATATTCGTGTGAATCGTCACCCGCACGAATACATTTATTAGGTTAACATTTCTGAATTAATATTCGCGTTTTAAATGATGTCCGTAACCTCACCATCGCGTAATTAATTCCAGTTACACTTCCATTATTTTATTGACTTAAATATTATCTTCCCAAACCAAAACCCACTAAACCCAAGTCACTGACACATCCATGATAGACCGAAATATGCATATGTATAGGGCATATGTAAGGGTCAGTCGCAACTGCCCTAGCCACCGTCTCACCGCTATTTCGATAAGCCATGACCCTGTGTCCTTGACTATGTTTAGTAACCAAACAACAACCAACTTAAATCCCCTTTCCATTTCCAAATCAAATCCATAATCATCAACAATATAACTGCGATAAACTCTCTGGTTCTGTTTAGTTGAGTTACAACTAAACTTCCCATGGTTTACGCGTATAATATGTTCTAAACATGTATACCAGTAACAGTGATAATCATCAAATAATGTGTCAATATTAATAATTACAAAATCTCAGGTCGTAACAGTACAATCGTACGGATGTATGGATGTACGGACGACCGGAAGTACATTGATGTTACAACCAGATCCATTCCTGCTCAGACTACTTCAACTGAGGGAACTCTTACACGCAGTCAATCAGGTCTAATTAACTCTTATTTATATTTTTATTTCATTTCGCAGGTGTCACACCCCGAGCCGGCGGGGTTAGATCGATGTCCCCGTCGGGCGGACGGTTCTTGGGGCGCGATATCGTGAGTGATAATCATGATGATCAAATTGTTTACATAGCATCAATGTTAAGAATAACTAAAGCACAATCAAGCATTAACTAGGGTTACAAAGTTAAATTACAATATCAATGTTCAGTAATTTAACTGAGTAAACCTAACAAAATAATCAAATGTTTTCTATCTTGTAATCTGTACAAGACATCCAAAAGTGATTCGTATGAATAACAAAATATGTGCTTCCAAAATCAACTAGGTCCTCTATCTAGGCCGCCTAGCATGCAATCCAAAGCCTTAGCTTAACCCTGTTCATCACCTGAGAAAGCATGTAAAAAAACAAAGTCAACACAATGGTTGGTGAGTTCATGTAATTTATAAGTTTAAAATAGCTTTAACAAACCTCTTTCGGCAAAACCTTAATCTTATTAACTCCTCATGTAATATCCAAATCGGTATGCTTATATATAGGGCATACCCTTGAGTCGAGCCTACAACCCGCCCAGACGCCGTCCCACCACATACTAATTCACATATGACACTGTTGTTAATAATAATTAAGCATTTTACCTACCATTCAATCCAAACTTCATCATAGCTTTAGTTTACTGTTTCAATGTTCACAAGTTTATAGCATTCGTATGTATTAGTTTCAGTGTAAGTTTAACAAGCATCATAGTTTTCGCACCCCATAGTTTAGCTTTCACTAATCTCATGCGTGAGTACAAGCCCTGCTCTAGCAGAAGTTTAGCAATTACATAGCTCACGGCAAGATACAAGCCCTGCTCTAGCAGAAGTTTAGCCATTACGTATCTCATGAATTAGTTAAGCTTGGTCTAGCAATTACGTGTCTCCTATACAAGATACAAGCCCTGCTATAGCAAAAGTTTAGCAATTACGTATCTCATACATAGACACAAGACATGCATACGCAAATAGTTCAGCATTTACTTATCCCATATAAGCAGACACAAGCCCTGCTATAGCAGAAGTTTAGCAATTATATGTCTCTTATATAGATAACAACTTAGCCTCGTCATAGTTTAGCTTTCACGTATCTCAATACATGGGTACAAGCCCTGCTATAGCAGAAGTTTAGCAATTACGTAGCCCATGTTTAGATACAAGCTTAGCATTTCGCACGCAATCATAGTTTTAAGCATATAGTTTCAAGCATTCGCACATAGTTTGAGCATGAAGTTCATAGAATAAGCATCAAGTGTATAGTTTAAGCTTCCAGTTTGTAGCATAAGCATCAATCGTATAACTTTAAGTTTCTAGTTTGTAGCATAAGCATCAAGTCTCAAGTTTAAGCATTTAGTTTCTAGCATAAGCATCAAGCCTCTCAAGTTTCTAAGCATTTAGTTTGGCTAGCATAAGCTTTGTCATAAGTACGATGATTATGTTTAAAAGCATTAAATAACATTTCAATAATTTATTAAAATGTTTAACATGCTTCTCAGTCCCGAAGTAAAACAAATAAGTTTGTAAAGGGACAAATGAACTCACCTTGTGTCCGTAGTGGTTGACTAAATAAAGACAATAATACACGCTCTCGTTGTTGTGTTTGTTGTTGTGTTCACGATCCTGTATTGATTTCACATAGTTTGTAGCTTATAAGTATAAGTTGTAATGATTTGTGTGTGCTCATGTGTGTTAGCCCTAAGTTGGCTAACACTTGCGAGTCGCGGTCATCTTTCGGCCCTCTTATACTTATTAGGATGTATAGTCTTGAACTTCCATAGTTCATAACTATAAAATTTAAGTTTCGTTCCAAGATTATAAATCTTTACTCTTTACAATATTTTGAATAAATGGTTTCATAGTTAATAAATAACCGTAACATCTTTTTCTTGCAAAGCTTAACGTTTCAAGTGTTATGATATGTTAAGTTATAGTCTAAACAAGTGGGCCGAATATAAATGGGTCGTGTATTAATCATTTGGGCGTAGGCCAAGAGTCATGGATCCCAACAAATGCATGGTCAAACTAGTTGTGTATTGGGCCTGTTAAATGGGCCTAGGGCTTTCTGTTGGGCCGATTCAACAGGCTATGGTCGAGGTAACAGATGGGCCGGATAACATATGTCTGAATTGCGTATGGGCCGAAGTGGCTATGGGCCAAACAATAAGTGAGGTTAGTGATGTTGGGCCGAACTGACCATCCTGGGCCGAAGAGGTCTTGGGATTTTGGTCGGCTTCTCGAGTCTAATCCGGTCGAAGGAAATAAGTTAACTACAGGTCAGCGAACCTTTGAGGTTTCTTTGAGACTAGGTTCAGTGGCTCTAGGGGTTCGGCTAATGCCCAGGTTCGCCGAAGGTTCGGCCCAAGATTAAGTTAGGATTCGTGGTTGAGGGCTTCACCCCCAAAGGTTCGTGGATCCCTGGTTCCAAAAAGGTTCGTGATAGGAGCAGGCTCGGCTGGTCGTTTGACGTGCATGGGTTCGTGAGTTTGTGATTTAACATGCAGGTTCGCTTCTTGGAGGGTTCGGCCACACTTGGAAGGGTTCGGCATGGTCTGAGGGGTTCGTCTCCTACATGCAGGTTTGCTTAGAGGTTCTGTCTCGTGCAAGGGTTCGTTCATTGGTCATGGGTTCGGCTGGTAACACCCAGACAGGGTTCGCCACCTGCAAACAGGTTCGGCCCATCCTATGCCGTGAACCCTGTTCATCCTTGTTAACATCCCCCATCACTAAGCTGCTGCAACATTGTTACCATGTCGTGAATACACCAGGGAAGGTTTTCAAGGATGTAGGACTCACGAAATAGGGTTTCTAACCGGTTTTTAAGGCGGTGGTCGAACTAGGTTTGGAAAACCCTAGTTTTCATGTTGTTCAAACTTAATTACCTCTAATTTGGCCGGTTAAATCTTCGAAATGGCTGTACTTCTAGGTAGATCTCGTTGCTAGCTACGCGTGGACACCAAAAACTCGCGATTCCGTTGAGAAATGCTCAAGATCTTGATGTTTGAAGATGGAGATATTAGAGAGAGAAAAAGTGACGGTGGGGGTGGTTTAGAGAGAGAGAATGTGTAATAAATGAGGAAATTCACCTCATTCATGCCTTTTATACTTCCGGGTGTTCGGGTTTGTTTCGGTTGCTCGGTTCTTGTTTTCGTCGCGTTTCCGGCACCTTACGCGCGTTTCTCGTAATTTAAATAGAAGATTTTATTTTAGGATGTTTAGAATGTGATTATTATTAATAATTATTTTATATAACGTATTTCTTAAATCATTTGTCAAAATTTATTATTTTATACGTTTCGTTAATTCGTTCTCGTATTATTAAAATAGTTTCTTTTTAAATTTATTTCTGATGAGTTTCAAAATTGTAAAATAGGAAATATTATATTTCCTTAAAGTTATCATTGTTTGTATCGTTTCGTTTTCGTTTCGTCAGAACGCGTTGCCATCGCGCGTATTCGTTCGAATCGTCATTCGAACGAGCACGACGATGGTTTGGCTTTCTGATTCTTGTTTCCTACTTTCCAGTCATCATTTCAGAACTTTAAACTTTCAGATTTATTCGTACAGATCGTCACCTATACGAACAATTCATCGGTTTATCAATCTGTAACAACAACTGTTATGGTTTTGTTTCGTTTCACCTCATATACGTTTATACATTCTAGCATCAAATCAAGTATCCATGTGAAAATTCTGTGTTGTCTGATATGTTCCTGGCTGTTAAACGCTAATGTTTTAATCAGATTTCAGACAATCGCATAATAGTTTCGTGTTAAGCATTATGTACCAATAGAATAAACATAGTTTCACATAATGTGTACCTGAGTTACTGTACGAATTACTGTTGCCATCACTGTTCCGATACGCGTCCGGCATTGATGTTACAGTCTCCCTTGTTAGAGAAATTACGTCCCGAAATTTAAGCATCGTTATTCGGTACGGCTTCCTCTGTAAAGAGTTGGGGATACTTGTACTTCATGTGATCTTCACGTTCCCAAGTAAACTCGGGTCCGCGCTTTGAGTTCCATCGAACCTTCACGTTCCAAAGGTGTCACACCCCAAGCCGGCAGGGTAGGATCGGGTTTCCCCGACGGGCGGAAAGTTCCAGGGGCGCGATATCGAGAGTGATAATCAGAATGATCAGATTGTTACATTGAACATGATACATAAATGAGAAACTTGCTAAAATAAAATAGAATTACAAAGTTAAATTACATCAGTTAAGTTTAAAATTTAGCAATGTAAATCTACTATCACATCATAAATTCTTCTATCTTGTAGTTGCACAAGATATACAAAATAAACTGTTTAATGATGCTTCAAAATATGCGGGTCCAACAAGCTAGGTCCTCTATCAGATACCCTAATCCAAAGAAGTAACTCTTCAGTTGACCTGTTCGTCACCTGAGAAGTTATGCAAAAATAAAGTCAACACATGGTTGGTGAGTTCATATAGTTTAGTATTTGAAAATGATTTGAAAATCCCTTTCGGTAAAAACCCTAACCTCATTAACTTCAATGTAATATCCATATCGGTATGCTTATATATAGGGCATACCCCTGAGTCGAGCCTACAAGCCCGCCCAGACGCCATCCCACCACATACTAATATGCATATGACACTGTTGTTAATGATAATTAAGCATTTTTACCCTTAACACAATCCCATGAGTCCTTCTGTTTGTTGTCCCTGTAATTACAATCATTTGAAATCCATGTTGGATCTCATAAGTTCATCACGGAATATGATCAACCACAGTATTGTATAAACAGTTATAAATGCTTAATTAAATAAATAAATAAACATTTAATAAAATCTAAGTCCTAATGATTGTGGCCTTGGTCAAACTCGAGTAGACTAGTCTGTCAATCTAGGTACTTAGTAGTTAGGGAATCTGTAAATATCATCAAACATATGACCTACAAATCAAACGGTCTAGCTAGGACTTCTTGAAATGTAGGGTTTTTGTTTCGTCCGTTTTGGCATATGTTATTTCTGATATTTCCCAGGCTTTCCCTTGAAAATGATTTATTGATTCGTCTGATTCTGTTACAAGATGTACTTGATTCGTTGATTATAGAATACTAGATTCATTAATCAATTGTACACTTGATTCATTGTTCAACAAACACTTGATTTGTAGAATATTGAATGTTATCTTTGCAAAGATTGTTTCGTTTGATTCGTTGAAATCCCACACTTGTTTCGTCAAAATGTTTATTTTGATTCATTGAAATCACCCATTTGATTCGTCAAAATGTTTCATTTGATTCCTTGAACTCACACACTTGTTTTGTCAAAATGTTTAGTTTGATTCGTTTGAAATGTTTTGATCTGTTGAAATGTTTTAGTTTAACCCGATTATTCACTTAATTTATAAGTAAATCAGTTAGTAAACCTGCATAAAATCTTCCTAGACATGGTCTAGGATAACATTTATGTATGTAAACATATAAAACTATAAGCATTTAAGTAAACAATTTAAATAAACAGTTTACGCATGCTTCTCAGCCCCGCGTTTTAAAACAAAATGTTAGAAAAGGGGCAATGAACTCACATGTGTTGCCGTGAAATGAATCACAAAAGATATGCGCACTCTTTGATTGTTGCCTAAGTATCTTTAGCACCTGAGTTATTTTAAAGAATTCGAATACAATAAGTACATACGGTATTCGTCGTATCTGGGTTTTGGTCTCGGTGTGCAACTACGTGTCCTAGATTACTAATGTGTTTCTAAAATTCCTTCTATCTAAGTTAAATTATTACCCATTAGTAACCCAAATCCCACATTAATCATTTAAAGTATTTAAGTAAAACACTTTCAACTTATTACATTTTAAGTTAATCATTTATTTAGGAAAATCATTTAATTATATTGCTAAGGTTTATAATATAATTTCTTTTATGAAAAGCATAATTAATTTAAGAAAAGTGTAATTAAACGTGATGGGAATGTATTAAACCCATTGGGCCATTCTTGGGCCCATTAATAGACTTTTAGTTTCAATTGATTTCTTGTTACCTTATTGAGTAACTAATCCTTGATGGTTTCAATAAACCAATTAGGTTAGTCATATGCCTTTATAATTCCCAATGGTTTAGGTGTTAACATTTAAGTCAACCCATAACCTTTAGGTTCTTGTTTTCATCCCTAGTGTACTTACCCCATGATATTTATATCTTAGTTAAGGAGATTCAATTGTGTTTAACTAAAAGAATGGTCATCCTCTATAATAATTTCATACGGTTATTGTACTAGAATATCCTAAGTTAGATCGATAGTTAATCCTAACATTGTTTTTATTGAACTTTAGATCTCGTGGGCCTTATGTTAGGCCTAACTTGCCATTGTGGCCCAATTGATTAATATTGAACCTAATGACCAGCATGGCATTTGTGAGTGATGTTAGGCTAAGTAATTGGGTCGAATGGCTAATCTTTAACTTAACCGAATGTACAACGGATCATCTTAGATATTGGGCCAAATTAAGTGGTCTTGGGCCTAATATCAATAGTTTGGGCTGCACAATTGGGCCAAACGAGTAGTGGGCCGTGTGGATGCAAATGGGCCGAAACAACTTCTGTTGGGCTGCAACATACGGTGTGGGTTCGTGAGCCTATACTTACATATCAACTAGATTGGGCCTAGCATGCGTAGGGGCCAACAGATCCAGGTGGGCCTTGGGTCGATCGAAACCGAAATTATATAGATACATTTCCAGCGAACCTACTTACTATCTCAACCAAGGTTCGGCTGCTACAACAAGGTTCACTGGTGGTCTAAAGTTGATAACAGGTTCGGCTGATCTTGGGTTGTCCGGCAATGAAAGGTTCGGCGGTGGTATAGGGGAACCCAGGGTTCGTGGGTCACACTAAAGGTTTGGTACGTGGCATAAGGTTCGTCTAATGTGAAACATGTTCGGCTGGTGTGCATAACAAGGTTCGTCAGCCATGAAAGAAGGTTCGGTGAGTGATGATGGTTCGGCTAAACATGAGCCCCCAAGGTTCGCAGAACGTGAGGCAGAAGGTTCGCCTGAAAGAACCACAGGGTTCGGGAGTTTCACATGCATGGTTCGGGGATGAGGTTGGCGAACCTAAGGTTCGCTGCTTGATGAGGGTTCGGCAGAATGGCCTGAAGGTTCGTGGCTGAGCAGGAGGGGTTCGTCAGCTTTGCATGATAGTTCGGCCTGCAGGTTAACAGGTTCGCCTCGCAGACTGAGGCTCACGAACCCTGTTCAGCATTTCATCTTCGTTGTTTCAGTGATGATGCACCACCATGGACGCACCATGAAGGGTTCTTGGAGAGTGCTGGTTCGAGGGAAAGGCTAAGGTCGACGGTATGTGTGTGTGTTTCGACTAGTGACATGAAAACCCTAGTTTCATAAAACTTAATGGTCTCATACCTCAATTTACAGTGGTTATCTCTTCCGATCTGTTGTACTCCCTTGTTGAACTCGATCCTAGCTACGCGCGGACACCAAGAACTCGTGATTCCGTTGAGATTTGAGCTCGATCTTGAAGGTTGAAGATGAGATTTGAGAGTGAGAGAGAGATGACGGGAGGGAGTGCTAGAGAGAGAAAGCGATGTGTAAAAATGAAGGAATTTAGTTCTTTCCACGTTTATATACCCCGAGGGTATTCGGGTTCGTTCCGTTTGCTCGGTTCGCGTTTTCGTCGCGTTTCCGGATCGTAACGCGTGTAATTACGTATTTTAAATAAAAGGCTTTATTTTATGTGTTTGGAAAGTGGTTATTTCTAGTAATGATATTAAGTGTTATTTTCTTAATATATTTCTCGAAGTTTATAATGGTTTACGCGCCTAAATTAAAATAGTTTCATTTTAATTTATTTATGACGAGTTTCAAAATTGTAAAACAGGAAATATTTTACTTCCTTATATTTATTATCGTTCAAATCGTCTTCGTTTTCGTTTCATCAGAAAACGTCACTTGCGCGCGTGTTCGTAGCGCCAACTGTACGAACACGATCGTACGTTTCACTTTCTGATTTTTGTTGTCTACTTTACAATCATCGTTTCAGATCGTTAAACTATCAGATCTATTCGTACAGATCGTCACCTATACGAACAGCTCGTTAGTTTAGCATTCCGTAACAACAACTGTTATTGTTTTATTTTGTTTATCCTCACATACGTGTTATCCTAATAGATCCTAATAAATAACCCCTGATGGTTCAGTGTTGCCAGATAATTACCTGACTCAAGAACCATTGTTCTGAACTTTGTCTCTGCTAAATGTTTATGAACCTATTGTTTGATAATACGAAGCGACTTTGACAAATGATATGAATATGAAATAGAACCGAATGTGTATAGTTTGTGTCTGTTTACTGTTCATGCTACTGTTGCGATCACTGTTCCGGCACCGATTTCGGCACTGATGTTACAGTCTCCCATTGTTAGAGAAATTTCGTCCCGAAATTTAAGAATTGTTATCGGGTATCACTTCCTCTTCAAACAGTTGGGGATTACATGAACTTCATATGATCTTTGAATTTCCTAGGTAAACTTTGAGTTTGTGCTTTGGACTCCAATGAGACTTAGCAATTGAAGTACGACTTTTCCTTATTGTTTAATCTGACGAGCCATAAACTCTGAAGATCATTACATAAGGTATAAATGTTCGTCCAATTGAATTCCTTCAATTGATATGACGAACGATTCGTCAGTACGACATTTATTCAAGTTCGAGACGTGAAACACGTAACGCATCCAACTAAGGTCATCTAGTGACCTCAATCTGTGTGCCATAGTACGAATACGTTTGATGATCTCGAACTGTCCTACGTTTCATGGTGCTTGTTCGTCCCTTTATTCTAGAATGGACTACACCTTTCCTTGGATATACCTCTACTTAACATGGTGTTTCCCAATTAAATACTGGTTGGGTTATTCGATTTCCCCCTATCTCAATCCATTAGTTCGGCAGCTGACATTGCCGACCTTAAGGAGCCTCGAATGATGTGCATTCAATGCTACTATTTGACTGTTGTTGTAGGAGCATTTGATCAGTGGCAATTGAGTGTCCCAATTTCCACTGAAGTTTGACACACAGGTTCTCAACATATCCTCCAAGATCAGTGTCGTACTTTAGCTTCAACCGTCTGTTGGTGAACGGTGAGCTGTACTCATTTTTAAGTACATCCCTAGAGGTTTCTGCGATGTTTGTTAGAACCTTATTGTGAATTTGCCGTCCCTATTCAAAATGTTAAACAATGGTACCACATAACGCACCACTATCTCTTTGTTGTATAATCCATCGGTTTACTTATCACTAGAATCCGCCCACTATTTTGATAGTAGGTATTTCATCCGGTTTATCTCAAGCTGTCTTTCGGTTCTACAATCTGACACACTCCTAAAAGTTTTCGTAGGTGACTCTAACAACTCTAGGTCTTGATCGTCGAATCGAGATCCTTAAATCACCCATGGTGAATACTTAGGTTATTTGACATAACCGTACACATACTTAACCTTTTGTTTAATCTATTCTCAGCTTGAAAGTATACATTATACAGTGGGGAGGTCTACCTAAAATATGGTAGGACTATTAGGATAAAGGTAATGATTTACCTTCTCAGTAATCCTATACCCATCTGTGTGATGGTGTATATCTATATTACTTCTACCCGAAAGTCATGGGACTTACGAAACCTATTGCAACTTTTGTTCCAACTGTTACTTATTCTCATCCTAATTTCAAAATGGAAGAATTTAAGATGAAATTGTTCTTCCTTTAACAGTTCCAAAATATCCCTGAGATGTCATTCGCGTTCTGTCTTGCTATTAGAATAAATCAGTATGTCATCTCTTAATAGTAATGACAAACTAATCCAGACACGCTTTGCACACTCGGTTCATGAGGTCCACGAAACCATGGGTGCATTCTTCTATCCGAAAGGCATCACCATAACTTGGGATGCCCATAATTCATTCGGAATATTTTCCCGGCGTATCTTCATCTTGCATTTACAAATGATTTCCCATGATCTACTTATTTTTCTACATAAGAACCTAACACAGTTCTTATATTTACTTTTCCTAACATCCTAGAACCGGAGTTCTCAAACTTAAGTAACTTAAATTCTAGGAGATCTAGGTAGAAAAATGAAAGTCTACACACTAGCTTTGACATTTTGAATTCCTAAGGCTTTTAGTGTTCTAATTAAATAAGGTCCTATTCTAAATTACAGTAATTAAGCCGGCATTAATGATTACTCTATCTTCATTGAATCATTTAACCCTTATTTAACCTAAAGGTTCCTTCTGTTATTATTCTGATTATCTTTTTGGCACTGACTTTGCTTACGGCTAGCTTAAATTTATTGTTCCTAAAATTACAACAGACTATGCAGTTCTAATTAATACACCAAAAATAATTTATGGTATTAAGCTGAAATTTGCATACCTATGGAGTCATCGGACTCCGAGTGTTCCCCTGGAGCTGGTAAGGCAAGTAGTTCCTCTATGACTGCTGGGTCTGCTGGAGGCCTTTTCCTAGGGCAGTCCCTTGCGAAATGTCCATGCGTTCCGCACGTATAGCAGTTGTTGTTATGGTGAGAGGAAGTAAAGGTGTTCGCTTTTTGTTCCTGTTTCCTAGTGGAAATAAACCGACACTGTTGAATCCAGTGTCCGTATCTTCCACAATTCAGACAATGTCTACTAGGTTTCTCCTCACCATGATGGAAACCACATCTGACACATTTAGGAAATGCACCAACATATTGACGGGGAGTAGAGGTTATTGGTGACCTACATTGCTGGATCCCATGTCCCGTCTTTCCACAGCGCGTGCATTGTACACATGAGAGTTCAGCTTGAAGATGGTAGTGATAATCCGAACAGAGGGGAGCTTTTCCCTTAGAGAGTGCAGGACTTGTGGAAGATATCCTCACGGGGCAGTCTCGTGCAATGTTTTCGGACAGTCCGCACACGTAGCAATCCTTGCTGTGTCGAGGAAGGGGATATGTAGTGTTCCCAGGATTCTGTTATGAGTCGGGGGATTATTACAATCACGACTCCAGTGTCCCTTTCCCCCGCAGTTCAGACAATGTTTGCACAGTTTATTCTTAGCATGGTGAAGACCGCACGTGGCACATAAAGGAAATTTACTAGCCTTCTGTTTGCATACTAATTCCATTGATGATCTATTGATGATCCCAATGGTTCACCTTACCACAATGGGTGCATTGCTTGCATGAGATTTCAGCGCGGTGGTGATAGTGACAGCTAGTGCAAAGGGGATATTTCCAGCATATTGTTTACAACCCTTGGATGCAGAAGCAACGACCACTTGGCGAAAGGGAATGGCCTCAGTGTAAATCACAGGGTCTCTTTCTTTCTTAGGACGACACCGTTTTCGCTTCTTTCTTGTCTCTCCTTGTGCAAATCCTTCAGTTCCCGTGACTGTCTTCGGGCAGCATCGAGTGTTCACATCACTTCCCATGACTTGAGTTATGATTTCAGGAAGAACCGCCATCATCAGTTCAGTAACTAGGGTGGCGAGTGCAACGGCTGCTGGGTCCGTCTCTTGCGAAGGTAGAGGCGGTGATGGTTGTCTTCTTGGTGACATTCTAATCATAACCAATAGAACATTGGTTAGTGCAATGATCGAATGCAGAAGACACAATACAAGTAAATTCCTAATTCCTATGTTCTCTACATGCAGGGTCCCTAGGTTATAGTCTAGGCCAAACCGTTTAAATAAGTGACCTATATTTCTCTATAACCATGGCTCTGATACCAATCTGTCACACCCCGAGCCGACGGGGTAGGATCGGGTTTCCCCGACGGGCGGAAGGTTCGCGGGGCGCGATATCGAGAGTGATAATCGGAATGATTAGATTGTTACATTGCACATGATACATAAATGAGAAACTTGCTAAAATAAAATAGAATAACAAAGTTACATTACATCAGTTAAGTTTATAATTTAGCAATGTAAATCTACTATCACATCATAAATTCTTCTATCTTGTAGTTGCACAAGATATACAAAATAAACTGTTTAATGATGCTTCAAAATATGCGGGTCCAACAAGCTAGGTCCTCTATCAGATAACCTAATCCAAAGAAGTAACTCTTCAGTTGATATGTTCGTCACCTGAGAAGTTATGCAAAAATAAAGTCAACACATGGTTGGTGAGTTCATATAGTTTAGTATTGGAAATGATTTGAAAATCCCTTTCGGTAAAAACCCTAACCTCATTAACTTCAATGTAATATCCATATCGGTATGCTTATATATAGGGCATACCCCTGAGTCGAGACGCCATCCCACCACATACTAATACGCATACGACACTGTTGTTAATGATAATTAAGCATTTTTACCCTTAACACAATCCCATGAGTCCTTCTGTTTGTTGTCCCTATAATTACAATCATTTGAAATCCATGTTGATCTCATAAGTTCATCACGCAATATGATCAACCACAGTATTGTATAAACTGTTATAAATGCTTAATTAAATAAATAAATAAACATTTAATAAAATCTAAGTCCTAATGATTGGGGCCTTGGTCAAACTCGAGTAGACTAGTCTGTCAATCTAGGTACTTAGTAGTTAGGGAATCTGTAGATATCATCAAACATACGACCTACAAATCAAACGGTCTAGCTAGGACTTCTTGAAATGTAGGGTTTTTGTTTCGTCCGTTTTGGCATATGTTATTTCTGATATTTCCGAGGCTTTCCCTTGAAAATGATTTATTGATTCGTCTGATTCTGTTACAAGATGTACTTGATTCGTTGATTATAGAATACTAGATTCATTAATCAATTGTACACTTGATTCATTGTTCAACAAACACTTGATTTGTAGAACATTGAATGTTATCTTTGCAAAGATTTTTTCGTTTGATTCGTTGAAATCCCACACTTGTTTCGTCAAAATGTTTCGTTTGATTCATTGAAATCACCCATTTGATTCGTCAAAATGTTTCGTTTGATTACTTGAACTCACACACTTGTTTTGTTAAAATGTTAGTTTGATTCGTTTGAAATGTTTTGATCTGTTGAAATGTTTAGTTCCGATTATTCACTTAATTTATAAGTAAATCAGTTAGTAAACCTGCATAAAATCTTCCTAGACATGGTCTAGGATAACATTTATATATGTAAACATATAAAACTAAAAGCATTTAAGTAAACAATTTAAATAAACAGTTTACGCATGCTTCTCAGCCCCGCGTTTTAAAACAAAAATGTTAGAAAAGGGGCAATGAACTCACATGTGTTGCCGTGAAATGAACCACAAAAGATATGCGCACTCTTTGATTGTTTCCTAAGTATCTTTAGCACCTGAGTTATTTTAAAGAATTCGAATACAATAAGTACATACGGTATTCGTCGTATCTGGGTTTTGGTCTCGGTGTGCAACTACGTGTCCTAGATTACTAATGTGTTTCTAAAATTCCTTCTATCTAACTTAAATTATTACCCATTAGTAACCCAAATCCCACATTAATCATTTAAAGTATTTAAGTAAAACACTTTCAACTTATTACATTTTAAGTTAATCATTTATTTAGGAAAATCATTTAATTATATTGTTAAGGTTTATAATATAATTTCTTTTATGAAAAGCATAATTAATTTAAGAAAAGTGTAATTAAACGTGATGGGCTTATATTAAACCCATTGGGCCATTCTTGGGCCCATTAATAGACTTTTAGTTTCAATTGATTTCTTGTTAGCTTATTGAGTAACTAATCCTTGATGGTTTCAATAAACCATTTAGGTTAGTCATATGCCTTTATAATTCCCAATGGTTTAGGTGTTAACATTTAAGTCAACCCATAACCTTTAGTTCTTGTTTTCATCCCTAGTGTACTTCCCCCATGATATTGATATCTTAGTAAAGGAGATTCAATTGTGTTTAACTAAAAGAATGGTCATCCTCTATAATATTTCATACGGTTATTGTACTAGAATATCCTAAGTTAGATCGATAGTTAATCCTAACATTGTTTTTGTTGAACTTTAGATCTCGTGGGCCTTATGTTAGGCCTAACTTGCCATTGTGGCCCAATTGATTAATATTGAACCTAATGACCAGCATGGCCTTTGTGAGTGATGTTTGGCTAAGTAACTTGGGTCGAATGGCTAATCTTTAACTTAACCGAATGTACAACGGATCATCTTAGATATTGGGCCAAATTAAGTGGTCTTGGCCTAATATCAATAGTTTGGCTGCACAATTGGGCCAAACGAGTAGTGGGCCGTGTGGATGCAAATGGGCCGAAACAACTTCTGTTGGGCTGCAACATACGGGTGGGTTCGTGAGCCTATTTACATATCAACTAGATTGGGCCTAGCATGCGTAGGGCCACGGATCCAGGTGGGCCTTGGGTCGATCGAAACAGAAATTATATAGATAGATTTCCAGCGAACCTACTTACTATCTCAACCAAGGTTCGGCTGCTACAACAAGGTTCACTGGTGGTCTGAAGTTGATAACAGGTTCGGCTGATCTTGGGTTGTCCGGCAATGAAAGGTTCGGCGGTGGTATAGGCGAACCCAGGGTTCGTGGGTCACACTAAAGGTTTGCTACGTGGCATAAGGTTGTCTAATGTGAAACATGGTTCGGCTGGTGTGCATAACAAGGTTCGTCAGCCATGAAAGAAGGTTCGGTGAGTGATGATGGTTTGGCTAAACATGAGCCCCTAAGGCTCGCAGAACGTGAGGCAGAAGGTTCGCCTGAAAGAACCACAGGGTTCGGGAGTTTCACATGCATGGTTCGGGGATGAGGTTGGCGAACCTAAGGTTCGCTGCTTGATGAGGGTTCGGCAGAATGGCCTGAAGGTTTGTGGCTGAGCAGGAGGGGTTCGTCAGCTTTGCATGATAGTTCGGCAGCAGGTTAACAGGTTCGCCTCACAGACTGAGGCTCACGAACCCTGTTCAGCATTTCATCTTCGTTGTTTCAGTGATGATGCACCACCATGGACGCACCAGGAAGGGTTCTCGGAGAGTGCTGGTTCAAGGAAAGGCTAAGGTCGACGGTATGTGTGTGTGTTTCGACTAGTGACATGAAAACCCTAGTTTCATAAAACTTAATGGTCTCATACCTCAATTTACAGTGGTTATCTCTTCCGATCTGTTGTACTCCCTTGTAGAACTCGTTCCTAGCTACGCGTGGACACCAAGAACTTGTGATCCGTTGAGATTTGAGCTCGATCTTGAAGGTTGAAGATGAGATTTTAGAGTGAGAGAGAGATGACGGGAGAGAGTGCTAGAGAGAGAAAGAGATGTGTAAAAATGAAGGAATTTAGTTCTTTCCACGTTTATATACCCGAGGGTATTCGGGTTCGTTTCGTTTGCTCGGTTCGCGTTTTCGTCGCGTTTCCGGATCGTAACGCGTGTAATACGTAATTTAAATAAAAGTCTTTATTTTATGTGTTTGGAAAGTGGTTATTCTAGTAATGATATTAAGTGTTATTTTATTAATATATTATCGAAGTTTATAAATTGTACGCGTTTTAGTATTTATTCGCGTATTATGGTTTTACGCGCCTAAATTAAAATAGTTTCATTTTAATTTAGTTATGACGAGTTTCAAAATTGTAAAACAGGAAATATTTTATTTCCTTATATTTATTATCGTTCGAAAGTCTTTGTTTTCGTTTCATCAGAAAACGTCACTTGCGCGCGTGTTCGTACAAGAGCGCCAACTGTACGAACACGATCGTACGTTTCACTTTCTGATTTTTGTTGTCTACTTTACATTCATCGTTTCAGATCGTTAACTATCAGATCTATTCGTACAGATCGTCACCTATACGAACAGCTCGTCAGTTTAGCATTCCGTAACAACAACTGTTATTGGTTTTTTTTGTTTATCCTCACATACGTGTTATCCTAATAGATCCTAATAAATACCCCTGATGGTTCAGTGTTGCCAGATAATTACCTGACTCAAGAACCATTGTTCTGAACTTTGTCTCTGCTAAATGTTTATGAACCTATTGTTTGATAATACGAAGCGACTTTGACAATGATATGAATATGAAATAGAACCGAATGTGTATAGTTTGTGTCTGTTTACTGTTCATGTTACTGTTGCGATCACTGTTCCGGCACCGGTTCCGGCACTGATGTTCCAAAAGGTTTTCAACAAAATGTAAATGTTCATCCAATTGAATTTCTTCAAACCGGTATGATAAGAGTCAATCAGCAAAGCATTTCTTCAAGTTTGAGAGTGAAACACGTCATTTACACCACTAAGTTCATCTGGTAGTCTAAGTCTGTACGCCACAGGACCAACACGCTCGATAATCTCGAACAGTCCCAATACGGTGGTGTTAGTTTTGCCTTTCTTTGCCAAACGAACTACACCTTTCCATGGGGAAACCTTTAACATGACTCGGTTCCCCACTTGGAATTCCAGCGGCTGCGCCGTTTGTCGGCATAGCTCTTTGTCTGCTTCGGGTTGCTTGTAGCCTTTGTTGTATCTGAGCAATTTTGTCAGTAGTTTCTTGAATGAGTTCTGGCCCGGTGATACGATTATCTCCCACTTCCGACCAACAGATCGGCGATCGACACTTGCGACCATAGAGAGCCTCGAACGCTGCACATCCGATGCTACTATGATAGCTGTTGTTGTATGAGAATTCGATCAGTGGCAAATGAAAGTCCCATTACCACCAAAATCAAACACAAGTTCTTAACATGTCCTCCAGTGTCTATATGGTACGTTCGCTTTGACCATCCGTTTGGGATGATAAGCTGTACTCAAGTTTAAGTGTGTCCCCAGAGATT
>SZYD01001909.1:0-38241 GCA_009363875.1 Mikania micrantha
TTGCGATAAAAACGAGATTGGACACACGGGGTTAGTAACGCGATATAAGGAAGAATGAGGTCTTCTTCTTCCTCATTCACCAAAACACCTTCTCTCTCTAACTTCTAAATTTCGTCACCCACATAACACCCAACTTCTCTCTAACTTTTTGAGCTCGTTCCTTGATGGATTCTTATGATTCTTGGCCCAAAACGACCACAAGATTGAGAGGAACAAGAAGATATAAAGAAATCTCAAATCCAGCCGACATATAGAGGTAAATCTGAGCATTTATCTTCGGGTATTTTTAAGAAATCTAAAGTATAAATGGTTATCTACTTAAAAACAATTTTAGGGTTTTGTTTGGTTTAAACCATGTTATTGTCGAGCCATGGGAAGCCTAGACGACCTTATAACCCTCTGGATGTCGAAGATGATGATGCAGGAGCTGCTGTGTAACATCAGTGCCAGAACCGTCACCGGAACAGTGATCTCTACAGTACATGAACAGTAAATCAGGTACATATTTCAGTTATCAATTGTATATCATTTTCATTGCATGTTATCAAATCACAGTTCAGATTCAATTCAGAAAACAAAGTTCAGAACAATGGTTCTTGAGTCAGATATTTATCTGGCAACACAGAACAATCACGTGATTATTTGTTAGGATTTAGTATGTATAAACGTATGTGAGGCCTTATATAACAAACCAACACGAATATCGTTACGTGAATGCTAAATTGACGGATTATTCGTATAGGTGACGATCTGTACGAATATATCTGAAAGTTTAACGTTCTGAATGATATTCTGTAATTAGAAAACAATATTGAAAAGTATAGTTAACGTTGTGTTCGTACGAGTGACGATTCGAACGAATACGCGCGACAACCGTACATTTCGATTTAAACACTAGATTAATATTTTAAAATTTAAATAAACAAGAAGATATTAGTTAATTTATTAGGAATCACAACTTAGAATCATTAAATAAATTCTACTTTTAAAAAAAAAATCGTGTCGTTTCGTCGCGAAAACTACGCGAAATGACATTTCACGCGAAACCAAACGTGACCGAACGATCGGGTATTTTCCCCACATTTAATGTGGGCATTAAATGCCACAACCACCACCATTCACTCTCCTCTCTCACTCAAACCCGCTTTTCCCTCTCTCTCTCTAGTTTTTACTCAAGAAACCATCTTCTCTCTAGAAAATCTTACTCGTTTCAAGCCGGATTCGATCAAATTTGGTGTCATTACGATCCTCTCAGCGTGTAGATTACAGAAGTACAAGTATTTCGAGCTCCTATCCACGAACTCTAAGGTAAATATTCACTTTAAATTCGGTTTTAGAGGGTTTTCTTGAATTCATGTGGTTTTGCTTTCATGACCGATATTGAGCACTTAGAACACTTAGATGAAAGTGTATACATGTTTAGGTATTGTTAGGAATGTGATTGTAACAGATTGGAGCCGAAAACAAGAAGAAATGGCTACAGGTTCGTGACAAAGGGAGGGGCGAACCTTCGATGCAGCTGGACAGAAGGTGGCCGAACCTTCTGTCCCACGAACCTGGAATCTTTTGGCCGAACCCTCTTCAGCCGAACCTTAGGTGGTCACGAACCTAGGACTCACGAACCTGCGTGCATGACGAACCCTCCATGGTAGCCGAACCTTGTGGCCGAACCCTAGCCGGGACTATGGCGAACCATGCAGCTCACGAACCCTATGAGCTGGACGAACCATAATGGACCGAACCTTATAGGTTCGTTTAACTCCATTAGAGCCGAACCCTTGGCCGACTTAGCATAGGTTCGCTGCCCTGGACAACATGTCGAACCTAGGAGTTGTTTAATGGGCTTAATATGGATCTAGGATCAATGAAACTAATGTTATAACCTAGAGAATGGTTAGTGGACCATTAAATTTAGTATTTGCATGAGAATTTGATCATATAAGTTGCATGCATGTGTGTACGTGGATCAATTGTATATACATGTGTGGGTGCATGAACAAGGATGAAACCCTAATCATACATGCATAAGTAGAACTAAAGGTTGACCATACAAGATTGTTTAACAAATAAGTAAGATGATTACAAATTCATGAGAATCAAAAACACAAGTTGGTTAATCAATTAGAAATCAAAGGTATTCAATTGGGCCAAAGTGGGCCCAATAGGGTTTAACTAAGCCCATTATACATTAGATGTTAGTTAAATTCAAGTAATGATGTTTACATAAAATAAAGGTGTTATAAATTTATAAAAGTTAATTTAATAATTTCTAAAGTCTTGTTTAATTGGAAATGTAATTTATAAATGTCATATGTTTGATGATATTTACAGATTCCCTAACTACTAAGTACCTAGATTGACAGACTAGTCTACTCGAGTTTGACCAAGGCCCCAATCATTAGGACTTAGATTTTATTAAATGTTTATTTATTTATTTACTTAAGCATTTATAACTGTTTATACAATTACTATGGTTGATCATGTTGCGTGATGAACTTCTGAAATCAACATGGATTTCAAATGGTTGTAATTACAGGGACAACAAACAGAAGAACTTATGGGATTGTGTTAAGGGTAAAAATGCTTAATTATCATTAACATCAGTGTCATAAGCATATTAGTATGTGGTGGGATGTTGGCTAGGGCTTGTCCCTTACATATGCCCTATATATAAGCATACCGATATGGATATTACATGTGGTGTTAATGAGGTTAGGGTCTTTACCAAAGGAGGTTTTCAAATCATTTTCAATTACTAAAACTATATGAACTCACCAACCATGTGTTGATTTTATTTTTTATTTTTTGCATGACTTCTCAGGTGACGAACAGGTCAACTAGGAAGCCTATGCTTTTGGACTAGGACTTCAGATAGAAGGCTTAGTATTTTTGGACCTGCATATTTTTGGGGAAACATCATTACACAATTATTTTGTACATCTTGTGTAGTTACAAGATAGTTAATTTATGATGTTTATGATAGATTTACATTGTTAAATCGGATGTAATTTAACTTTGTAATTCTATTCTATTAGCATTTCTCATTTATATCATGTGCAATGTGAACAATCTGATCACTTTCGATTATCACTCACGATATCGTACCCCGGGAACCTTCCGCCCGTCGGGGAAACCCGATCCTACCCCGCCGGCTCGGGGTGTGACAGATTGGTATCAGAGCCATGGTTACAGAGAAATATAGGTCACTTATTTAAACGGTTTGGCTTAGACTATAACCTAGGGACCCTGCATATAGAGAAACAGGACTTAGGAGTTTATTGCATACTGTCTTCTATATTTGATAATTTCACTAACCAGTAACTTTATCGGTTATGATCAGAATGCCGCCACGAAAACAACCTCCTCTGTTGACATCAACACAAGACCAAGCTCCACATTCTTCGACACCATCACCAACTGATTCACCATCGCCACCTCCTCCACCGCCTCCTCCCCCTCCTCCTTTGATTACCCAAACATCCGGTTCGGTTACAGCACCTACCCTGGATCCTGCTACTATTGCTATGGTGACGTTACTGAGTAGCCAGATGACAAGTCAGATGAAAGAGGCAATACCGGAGATGTTCCTTCGTCTTCGCAACGAGATCAACAACACTGTCAACTCATCTAGAGAAGCCAGTTGAAATACTGGGAGTTCATCTCATTACTCCTACAAGTCTTTTGTAGGATGTAAACCACCCAGTTTTAGTGGGTCTGAAGGTGCCGTTGGATTAATCCAATGGATTGAGAAGATTGAAGCAACCTTGGATCTCTGCAGCTGCCCCGAACACCACAAGGTCTGTTACTCAGCTGGAACATTCAACAAACGGGCTCTGACTTGGTGGAATGGTCAGATCAACACCCAAGGAAGAGAAGAAGCTATGGCCATGCCATGGGAAGATTTCAAGACACTGTTGCGAACATAATTCTGCCCCAAGAATGAGCTGCAGAAATTGGAGGTTGAGTTATCCAACCATGTGATGAAGGGGGCTGATCACATGGGTTACACTACTCGTTACCACGAGTTAGTTGATTTGGTGCCAGACATGGTACCAACTTTGGAGAAAAGAATAGACAGATATGTGGGTGGACTTCCCGCCTACATTCAGGGCATGGTTGTTTCAGCCAACCCTACTACTGTTGAATCTGCAATGAGATTGTCTGGGAAACTCACTGATCTCATGGTAGCCTCTAGAGTCCTAAAGAAGGAGGCTGAACCCAGCAAGAACAAAGCTGAGTCTTCAAAGAAACCCCACCACCACCAGAAGAAGAAACAGATGACCATCAAAAACTACACGGTGGCCACACCTCTTCAACAAGTAGCAGTAGCACCACAGAATCTCAACCGCAAACCCTACACTAGCACGTTTCCTCTGTGTGCCAAGTGCCAGTATCATCACATTGCTCACACTCCCTGCAAGCAATGCACGGGATGTGGAAGAAAGGGCCATTGGGTCCAATACTGTCGGATGACACCTAACAAGCAGCCAACAATGCTGCTTTGGCTCTCCCTCCACCAGCTAATCAGAACAATGGTGGATGCTATAACTGTGGCGAACAAGGCCACTTTGCCAAGAACTGCCCGAAGAAGGCACAACCAACAGTTCAAGCACCCCGTGGACGAGCCTTTGCCATAGGAGCACCAGCTGCACGCTAGGACCCAAATGTGGTCACTGGTACGTTTCTCTTACATGACTTTTATGCATCTGTTCTGTTTGATACTGGTCCGGATCAGAGTTTTATCTCTACCAATTTTGCATGTCGATTAAATTTCATAGAGGAACAGTTAGATTCCCCTTACATTATAGAAGTAGCTAACGGGAAACAGGTCACAGTTAGTACAATTTATAGGAACTGCCCATTGACCCTTAATGATTATACATTTACCATCGATTTGATACCGATGGAGCTGGGTAGTTTCGATATCATTGTTGGAATGGATTGGCTTTTTTCTCATCGAGTGGAGGTCATCTGCTCTGAAAAGCTGCTTCGAATTCCATTGCCGAGTGATCGTGTATTGGAAGTGAAAGGGGATCAAGCAAAACGAAGTGTCAAAATCATCTCTTGCATAAAGGCACGTTAGTGTCTACAGAAGCAGTGTGTGGCGTTCTTGGCTCATGTAGTGGAAAAAGGGAAGGATAAGAAAAAGATTCAAGATGTACCGGTAGTGAAAGAATATCCTGAAGTGTTTCCTGAAGACCTACCAGGTTTGCCACCTGTGCGACCGGTAGAGTTTCGTATTGACTTAACTCCTGGAGCAACCCCAATTGCTAAATCTCCTTACAGGTTAGAACCTTCAGAGATGCAGGAATTGTCTAATTAGTTACAGGAGCTACTTGACAAAGGTTTCATTAGACCGAGCTACTCACCTTGGGGAGCTCCGGTCTTGTTCGTGAAGAAGAAAGATGGATCGTTCAGAATGTGCATAGATTACAGGGAGCTGAACAAACTAACCATCAAGAATCGGTATCCATTGCCGAGGATTGATGATTTGTTTGACCAACTGCAAGGAGCTCAATATTTCTCAAAGATTGACTTGCGGTCTGGATATCATCAGCTGAGAGTTCAAGATGAAGACATACCGAAAACGGCCTTCCGAACCAGATACGGGCACTATGAATTTTTGGTGATGCCCTTCGGATTGACAAATGCACATGCGGTTTTCATGGACCTTATGAACCGAGTGTGCAAGCCGTACTTGGATCAGTTTGTCATTGTCTTTATTGATGACATACTGATTTATTCCAAGACCAAGACAGAACATGAGCAGCACCTCAGAAAGATCTTGGACCTATTGAAGGAAAAGAAACTTTATGCCAAATTCTCTAAATGTGAATTCTGGCTAAGAGAAGTTCAATTTCTGGGTCATGTAGTCAACAGCGAGGGAATACACGTAGATCCTGCCAAGATCGAGGCGATAAAGAACTGGGATACTCCGAAGACACCAACGGAGATACGGTCTTTTCTGGGATTGGCAGGTTATTATAGAAGGTTCATCTCGAACTTTTCTAAGATAGCTCTGCCTCTCACTAAGTTAACTCAGAAAAGTGAATCGTTTGTCTGGGAGCAGAAACAAGAAGATGCTTTTCAGACCTTGAAACAGAGGCTATGTGATGCTCCAATTCTATCTCTCCCAGAAGGCTGTGATGACTTTGTTGTATACTGTGATGCCTCCCATCAGGGACTAGGCTATGTACTAATGCAACGTGACAAAGTTATTGCTTATGCTTCAAGACAATTAAAAGTTCATGAGAGGAACTACACTACTCATGATCTTGAACTGGGAGCAGTAATCTTCGCCTTGAAAATTTGGAGACATTACTTATATGGCACCAAGTGTACCATATTCACTGATCACGAAAGTGTGCAGCACATCTTCGATCAGAAGGAGCTCAACATGCGACAACGCCGTTGGGTTGAACTTCTGAATAACTATGATTGTGTGATCAAGTACATCCGGGAAAGGAGAACGTTGTAGCTGATGCCTTGAGCCGGAAGAAACGGGTCAAACCCCTACGTGTTAGAGCAATGGGGATAACCGTGCAGACCAGTTTAAGTGACAAGATTATTCAAGCACAACAAGAAGCACTTGACCGAGGTAATTTGAAGAAGGAACTTGATTGCGGAGCAGAGAAACAGTTCGATACGAAACCTGATGGAATGATCTACTACCGGGAACGTATATGGATACCGGCGGTAGATGAATTGAGAAAGCTTATCTTCGATGAAGCACACAAGACTAAATACTCTGTTCATCCAGGCGCTGATAAAATGTATCAAGACTTGCGTGGATTTTATTGGTGACCTGGAATGAAGAAAGACATAGCTGAATAGGTCGGTCAATGTCTAACGTGTGCGAAGGTAAAGGCGGAACACCAGAGACCGTCTGGTCTACTGGAACAGCCTGAGATTCTGCTCTGGAAGTGGGAACAAATAGCTATGGATTTCATTACCAAGCTACCCCGCACTTCCAGTGGTCATGATACAATTTGGGTGATCATTGATCGTTTAACAAAATCTGCTCACTTCTTGCCTATGCGTGATACTTTCACGATGGATAAACTGGCAAGATTGTACATCAACGAGATAGTGGTACGCCACGGTGTGCCATTATCTGTTATTTCTGATCGAGACAGCAGATTTACATCAAGGTTCTGGCAATCACTGCAGAAATCTCTAGGGACACAGTTAAATCTGAGTACATCTTACCACCCACAAACGGATGGTCAAAGGGAACGTACTATTCAAACCCTAGAGGACATGTTAAGAACCTGCGTGTTGGATTTTGGTGGAAATTGGGATTCCCATTTGCCACTGATCGAGTTCTCCTACAATAACAGTTATCACAGCAGTATCAAATGTGTCAAAGCGAACGTACTATTCAAACCCTAGAGGACATGTTAAGAACCTGCGTGTTGGATTTTGGTGGAAATTGGGATTCCCATTTGCCACAGATCGAGTTCTCCTACAATAACAGTTATCACAGCAGTATCAGATGTGCACCATTCGAGGCTCTCTATGGTCGGAAATGTCGATCACCGATCTGTTGGACTAAAATTGGAGACAATCGGATAACTGGGCCAGAACTTATTCCGGAAACTACTGACAAGATAGCTCAGATTCAAATAAGACTACAAGCTACAAGGAGCAGACAAAAGAGCTACGCCGACAAACGACGCAAGCCGTTGGAATTCCAAGTGGGAGACCGGGTAATGTTGAAGGTGTCCCCATGGAAAGGCGTTGTACGCTTTGGAACGAAAGGCAAACTAGCACCACGATGCGTAGGACCGTTCGAAATCATTGAACGTATTGGCCCTGTGGCGTATAGACTGAGATTACCTGATGAACTCAGTGGTGTGCATGACGTATTTCACGTCTCAAACCTAAAGAAATGCCTTGCTGACGAGTCTCTCGTCATTCCAATCGAATAAATTCAAGTCGATGAACAGTTACAGTTTATCGAGGAACCTTTGGAGATTATGGATCGCAAGGTTAAACAACTGAGGCGAAGCCGTATTCCTATTGTAAAGGTTCGATGGAACTCAAGACGCGGGCCCGAGTTTACTTGGGAACGTGAAGATCACATGGAGTCAAAGTATCCCCAATTGTTTGAAGAGGAAGCTATACCCGATAACAACTCTTAAATTTCGGGACGAAATTTCTCTAACAAGGGGAGACTGTAACATCAGTGCCGGAACCGTCACCGGAACAGTGATCTCTACAGTACATGAACAGTAAATCAGGTACATATCATTTTCATTGCATGTTATCAAATCACAGTTCAGATTCAATTCAGAAAACAAAGTTCAGAACAATGGTTCTTGAGTCAGATAATTATCTGGCAACACAGAACAATCATGTGATTATTTGTTAGGATTTAGTATGTATAAACGTATGTGAGGCCTTATAGAACAAACCAACACGAATATCGTTACGTGAATGCTAAATTGACGGATTATTCGTATAGGTGACGATCTGTACGAATATATCTGAAAGTTTAACGTTCTGAATGATATTCTGTAATTAGAAAACAATATTGAAAAGTATAGTTATCGTTGTGTTCGTACGAGTGACGATTCGAACGAATACGCGCGACGACCGTACATTTCGATTTAAACAGTAGATTAATATTTTAAAATTTAAATAAACAAGAAGATATTAGTTAATTTATTAGGAATCACAACTTAGAATCATTAAATAAATTCTACTTTTAAAAAAAATTCGTGTCGTTTCGTCGCGAAAACTACGCGAAATGACATTTCACGCGAAACCAAACGTGACCGAACGACCGGGTATTTTCCCCACATTTAATGTGGGCATTAAATGCCACAACCACCACCATTCACTCTCCTCTCTCACTCAAACCCGTTTTTCCCTCTCTCTCTCTAGTTTTTACTCAAGAAACCATCTTCTCTCTAGAAAATCATACTCGTTTCAAGCCGGATTCGATCAAATTTGGTGTCATTACGATCCTCTCAGCGTGTAGATTACAGAAGTACAAGTATTTCGAGCTCCTATCCACGAACTCTAAGGTAAATATTCACTTTAAATTCGGTTTTAGAGGGTTTTCTTGAATTCATGTGGTTTTGCTTTCATCACCGATATTGAGCACTTAGAACACTTAGATGAAAGTGTATACATGTTTAGGTATTGTTAGGAATGTGATTGTAACAGATTGGAGCCGAAAACAAGAAGAAATGGCTACAGGTTCGTGACAAAGGGAGGGGCGAACCTTCGATGCAGCTGGACAGAAGGTGGCCGAACCTTCTGTCCCACGAACCTGGAATCTTTTGGCCGAACCCTCTTCAGCCGAACCTTAGGTGGTCACGAACCTAGGACTCACGAACCTGCGTGCATGACGAACCCTCCATGGTAGCCGAACCTTGTGGCCGAACCCTAGCCGGGACTATGGCGAACCATGCAGCTCACGAACCCTATGAGCTGGACGAACCATAATGGACCGAACCTTATAGGTTCGTTTAACTCCATTAGAGCCGAACCCTTGGCCGACTTAGCATAGGTTCGCTGCCCTGGACAACATGTCGAACCTAGGAGTTGTTTAATGGGCTTAATATGGATCTAGGATCAATGAAACTAATGTTATAACCTAGAGAATGGTTAGTGGACCATTAAATTTAGTATTTGCATGAGAATTTGATCATATAAGTTGCATGCATGTGTGTACGTGGATCAATTGTATATACATGTGTGGGTGCATGAACAAGGATGAAACCCTAATCATACATGCATAAGTAGAACTAAAGGTTGACCATACAAGATTGTTTAACAAATAAGGTAAGATGATTACAAATTCATGAGAATCAAAAACACAAGTTGGTTAATCAATTAGAAATCAAAGGTATTCAATTGGGCCAAAGTGGGCCCAATAGGGTTTAACTAAGCCCATTATACATTAGATGTTAGTTAAATTCAAGTAATGATGTTTACATAAAATAAAGGTGTTATAAATTTATAAAAGTTAATTTAATAATTTCTAAAGTCTTGTTTAATTGGAAATGTAATTTATAAATGTCATTGGTTTCTTTTAAGTTAAATTTGTTATAAAAGTTAGTTGTAATATCGTTGACCGGGATTTTGTTGTAAAATAGACAATGTAATTGTCTGGATTTTAAACAGAAAACAAAGGAAACTCTGCAGAAATTTCTAAAAATGTAAAAGTAAGTTATTATAACTAACCATGGGATTTGGGGTCATAAAAAGGGGTAACTAAGTTAGATTAGATTCTAGATACACTTAGTACTAAGACACTTAGTTGTACACACAACAAGACCCAACCTTAGGCACAACGACTATTACGCGTAGTTATATTCGAATTCTTATAAAATAACTCAGGAACTGAAGAAAACCAAGCTACAGAAAGAGCGCGTATTTTGTGTTAAATCAATTACATAGCAGCACAGGTGAGTTCATGGCCCCTTTTCTAACATTTTGTTTTAAAACGCGGGGCTGAGAAGCATGCGTAAACTGTTTACTTAAATTGTTTACTTAAATGCTTTTAAATTATATGTTTTACATATATAAATGTTATCCTAGACCATGTCTAGGAAGATTTTATGCAGGTTTTACTAAGCTTTTTCACTTATAAATTTAATGAAAAAAAAATCGGGTTAAACTAAACATTTCAAACGAATCAAACATTTCAAATGAATCAAACGAAAAATTTTGACAAAACAAGAGTGTGAGTTCAACGAATCAAACGAAACATCTTGACAAAACAAGTGGGTGATTTCAACGAATCAAACGAAACATTTTGACAAATCAAGTGTGTGAGTTCAACGAATTAAACGAAACATTTTGACGAAACAAGTGTGGGATTTCAACGAATCAAACGAAACAATCTTTGCAAAGTTAATATTCAATGTTCAACAAATCAAGTGTTTGTCGAACAACGAATCAAGTGTACATTTGATCAATGAATCTAGTATTCTATGATCAACGAATCAAGTACATCTTGTAACAGAATCAGACGAATCAATAAATCATTTTCAAGGGAAAGCCTGGGAAATATCAAAGATAACATATGCCAAAACGAATCAAGAACGAAACAAAAACCCTACATTTCAAGAAGTCCTAGCTAGACCGTTTGATCTGTAGGTCATATGTTTGATGATATTTACAGATTCCCTAACTACTAAGTACCTAGATTGACATACTAGTCTACTCGAGTTTGACCAAGGCCCCAATCATTAGGACTTAGATTTTATTAAATGTTTATTTATTTAAGCATTTATAACTGTTTATACAATTACTATGGTTGATCATATTGCGTCATGAACTTATGAAATCAACATGGATTTCAAATGGTTGTAATTACAGGGACAACAAACAGAAGAACTTATGGGATTGTGTTAAGGGTAAAAATGCTTAATTATCATTAACAGCAGTGTCATATGCATATTAGTATGTGGTGGGATGTTGGCTAGGGCTTGTCCCTTACATATGCCCTATATATAACCATACCGATGTGGATATTACATGTGGTGTTAATGAGGTTAGGGTCTTTACCAAAGGAGGTTTTCAAATCATTTTCAATTATAAAACTATATGAACTCACCAACCGTGTGTTGATTTTTTTTTTGCATGACTTCTCAGGTGACGAACAGGTCAACTAGGAAGCCTATGCTTTTGGACTAGGACTTCAGATAGAAGGCTTAGTATTTTTGGACCTGCATATTTTTGGGGAAACATCATTACACAATTATTTTGTACATCTTGTGTAGTTACAAGATAGTTAATTTATGATGTATATGATATATTTACATTGTTAAATTATGAACGATTCGGATGTAATTTAACTTTTGTAATTCTATTCTATTAGCATTTCTCATTTATATCATGTGCAATGTGAACAATCTGATCACTTTCGATTATCACTCACGATATCGCGCCCCGGGAACCTTCCGCCCGTCGGGGAAACCCGATCCTACCCCGCCGGCTCGGGGTGTGACATGCTGGATCGCGACCCAGAGGTTGGCGAACCTGTAAGCTTCTAGCCGAACCTTTCTTGGGCGGGAAAACCAGGTGGCCGAACCCTTAGGCCAGGCGAACCCTCATGCTACTGAACGAACCTGTACGACTTGAGCTAGGGCCGAACCTTCGACTGTCAATACACCCACGAACCCATGGGGTGGCGAACCATTGGCCGGCGAACCCTAGCCATGCCCCGGATCTTCTGTTGAGACCAACATGGTTGGGCCGAACCTTTGCATCTGGGCCGAAGACTAATGGCTGCGAACCCCTGCTTATGCACTAACCATATAGATGGCCACGAACCCTAATAGGAACCAACGAACCAAAGGCTGGCCGAACCTTGGCCAGCCGAAGCTATTGTTGGCCGAACTATCTTAGACTTGCAATGAAACCCTACTTCCACGAACCTTTTATGATCGACCCAAACATCACACGAACCCCTTGTATTTCAGCGAACCTAGTCGGGTGTCTCCTAGCCGAACCATCAGGATGAACTAGCCGAACCCCTATAGGGGCGAACCTTGGGCCAGAGGGCAGCGAACCTATAGGTTCGTTGGTTCTAGGGTTGGGTCAAGGGCTGTTAAGGCTTTAACGCATTAACTAAACGTTGGGGGAGGAATAAAGGATTAGGGGGATGGAATAAACAATGTATGCATGAGTTATTGATTTGTTTGCCACCTTTTTTTTTGATAAAATGAACCATGTATCATAGTCTTAAAAAAAAATTGAATGGTTATAGCTTAGTTTATAAGGATGGATCGAATTAATAAGACATGCATACACACGTATATATATGAGCATGAACAAAGTGATCATTTTAAAATTTACATACCTTTGGGGAATAACACTTAAGAAACCATGAATTATTTTCAGCATATGAATAATTAAGATTCACGAGTCTAAACTAGAACGTGATGATGACCACTTACATACGGGGAGGAAATTATCTTAAATTGAAAGTAAGTTAACAAAGTTTATGATGTCTTCAATAGTCAAGAGTAAACACTTATGAACGCATAATCGAAATAATACACATATACTTATAAATATGAAACATATTATAATCACAGATTGTTGAATTTCTTTGGGTTACGTACGCGAGCGCGCATTCTACAAGAACATTGTACGAAGGACTCAGGTGAGTTCTCATAACCTCCTTTTTAAACTATTTTGTTTTAAACTCGGACGTGAAACATGTATACCCATTTTCAATATTATTTTGATATCACATAGATGACACTTGTTTATTTGTACGAAATCCATATTTACGGATTATCATATTCCATGAGTTGTTACTGTTGACTTCGGTCATTCGTAACGACTGCATGTATTGTCACGAGGAGTTTGCCTCATCCGTGTGTCGTTGTCTTTGACTTCGGTCAACTACAATGATTCATGTATTGTCACGAGGAGTTTGCCTCAACCGTGTATCGTTGTCTTTGACTACGATCAACTACAACGATGCATGTATTGTCACGTGGAGTTTTCCACATCCGTGTGTCGCTGACTTGACTTCGGTCATTTGCAATGATTTAAATTATTTGAGATGGTTGATAATTGAGATTGGTTGAATGTTTATGTGATTGAATACTTATGATCAATTGAGATGTGTGATTATGTGTTGGATTTTGTGTTTGGATTATGTGTTTGGATTGTGATGGATTATCTCGCAGGTGTCATGTGGATTTTCTCAGGAAAACTCTAAACTTTTATAATCATTTTGAAAACACTTTTAAATATAAAACTTATGATTACTCACCAACTACTTTGTAGTTGACACTTGATTTTCCTACATGTTTCAGGTAATGAAGCTAAATAGGTTGATGAAGTGGAATTTACACTTTTGGACATCATCATATAGGATCTTGGACTTAGCTAATTAACTGAAATTCTGGCGACTCGAATTTCGTTAAATAGTTAACTCTCTTTTGTAATTGATGTAACTATTTCATGATGAACATGATTTTTGTGTAATTAATTTGGTTGATTGAATGATATATGATGATTTGATTTAGATGCCCACGAGCTTTTGAACAATCTACACATCCCTCGTGGCATCCCGACATTTCCGCCATCGGTCGGGGTGTTACAGTTGTATTCACGATCATGTATTGACTTCATGTTGTTTTAACTTATAACTATAAGCCTTTGAGTATGTGTTTGTGCTTGTGTTTGTGTTAGCCTTAAAGTTGGCTAACACTCGCCAGTCTCGGTCATCATTCGGCCTCAATTCAATGTTTGTATATCCTTAGTACCTCATGTATTTATGTTGTGTGTTTAGCTTTAACCCATTCTTGAAATTTTACACTATGTAGTAACATGTTAGCTAAGTGTATTGGTTATAACTTCGCAAAATCAACCTAAGTATAAACTTAGGTTTATAGTTCAAATATTACTTGTATTCATTGTTAATCTTGCAATAGCTGTTTCATGGTTCATAACTAAGTAGACAACATTCCTTGTAAAAATGATGGTTTCAAGGTAATAAGGTTTATTAACAAAATTTACATCACCTTTGTAGTATTGGTTACTAATCCCATGCATGTTTCATTACGATTTGTTTTATGTGTGTGTTTTTACACTCTCTGTGATGTTGGTCCGAGTAGAATAATGTGGGCCGAACCATCGATTGTGGGCCGAATGATATACTTGGGCTGGGTGTCTGTGCGTGGGCCGCTTAGGCTGGGCATGGGCCAATAAAATCACGTGGGCCAACTAATGGGCTTTAACAGGATGGATCGAATCAAATGAAATGGCCGGGTGTTATTTCCAGTGAACCCTAAGGTTCGTTGGAGTCGAGGTTTGGCTCTGGGTTAAGTTCAGAGCTCCTAGGTTCATGGAAAATGGTTCGCCATTAGGGTTCGTGATCCACAGGTTCGTAGGAATGAAAGGCTCGCAGCCCATAGGTTTGTTGTCCACTGGTGGGTTCGGCTGAGATCAGGGTTCGCCGGAGGGGTTCGGTTGGCAGTGGTTTGGTGTTCATGGGTTCGGTGATCATGGTAGGTTCGGTGGATGATGATTTGTGAACATGGGAGGTTCGTGGCTCCCTCGTGGCTTTGTCAGCAGGAGGTTCGGCTTGTTGCAGGTTCGGCCACCTTAGAACTCAACCCCAGAAAGGTTCGGCCGACCTCCCTTTGCCCAGCTTCCCTTGCGAACCTGGAACCATGCACCATCATCTCGAACTCCTAGTTGTTGCAGGTTGTTCCCATGATAATGGTTATGCGAAAATGGCTTCTCATGGTCGTGTGGTTCAAGGTAGCAAGGTGGTTAACCGGCTAGATGCTTGGGTCGAACAAAGGGTATGAAAACCCTACTTTTTGGATTTTTCAAGTTCAAGTACCTCGATTTTGGCTGGACAAATGCTCAGATCTGTTGTACTTCTAGGTAGAGGAGGTCGAGAGTTTCGTTTAGACACCAAGAACGCGAGATTTCGTCCACAAACAAGCTAGTTATGAAGATTTGAAGATGGATTTCTAGTGAGAGAGAGGTTTGGGAATTGGGTTTTAGAGAGAGAGAAAGATGAGAGAAATGAGAAATTATGCCTCATTTAGTCTTTATATACCCCGAGGGTGTTCGGGTTCATTTCGTTTGCTCGGTTTTCGTCTCCGTTGCGTTTCCGGCACATTACGCTTATTTTACGTGTTTTAAATAAAATGAATTTATTTTAAACATTTAAAAGATGGTTATTCCTAGTAAATCTTTTAAATTTAATATTCTTGAATTATTTTATCGAAAACGAATATTTTAACTGTTTCGTCAGATCGCGTCACCTTCGCGCGTATTCATTCGAATCGTCACCCGAACGAACACGACGATGGTTTTGCTTTCTGATTTTTGTTTTCTACTTTCCAGACATTATTTCAGAACGTTAAACTCACAGATATGTTTATGTGAATCGTCATTCACGCAAATACACTGTCAGTTCGTTATTCTGAAACAACACTGCAAATTAGGTTTGAATTGTGTTTCCTCACTGGCGGACTCAACTAAACATCCTGTTTTCACATTGTTTTCGTACTGACTTATCGGCCATCTAATTCCTGTCATCTATGGATATCAGATCGCAACCGACATGTTCTTGTTGTTTTCTTGTACACTGTTGTTTCTCTTTATTCGTTGTATTAATTGTACTTTGGTTTTCACCTAAATACATACAACTATTTCTTGTATTTTGAGTTCTGTTATCACAAACACTGTTCATACGTTGTATTTACACACATTAAATAGTGAAAGTACACATACCGTACGGACTTGCCGGACGATCAGGTACTGGATGTCACACTAACCATTAAAGATCATCATTCGTAAAATTACCGAATGTCATAGTCTCTCCTGGTTTAGGAAATTTCGTCTCGAAATTATAAAGCACTACGACCTTTTCATATTTTAAGGAAACAGGTGGTGGGGATACTTCTTTCTCATCTGATCCTCGTGCTCCAAAGTAAATTCTAGGCCACACCTCAAATTCCATTTTACTTTCACTAACTTGATTCAACTACGTCTGAGCTTATGGACTTCACAATCCGAACTTTCAATCGACTCTTCCACAAAATGAAGTATTTCATCAACATGAATATCTTCAATCGGAACAATAGTCATCTCGTCATAAACACATTTCTTCAAGTTAGATACATGAAAGACATCGTGCACACCGCTGAGTAACGATGGTAACTTGAGTCGATACGCCACCGGGCCAATTCGATCCAAAATCTCAAATGGTCCAATATAACGGGGACTAAGTTTTCCCTGATTACCAATTCTAACGACTCCTTTCTAGGTGGGACTTTTAACATAACACGATCTCCAACTTGAAATTCTAACGATTTTCGTCGATTATCAGCATAACTTTTCTGCCTATCCATGGCAGCTTTCAATCTATCATTTATTCGAAAGACTTTATCA
This sequence comes from Mikania micrantha, assembly GCA_009363875.1. Taxonomy (NCBI): domain Eukaryota; kingdom Viridiplantae; phylum Streptophyta; class Magnoliopsida; order Asterales; family Asteraceae; genus Mikania; species Mikania micrantha. Next base: position 16,894 of record SZYD01001909.1, read on the forward strand.
GTGTTCTCTTGAATAATTTCAGTTCCAGTAAGTTTTTTTTCTCCAACTTCTGCCCAACACAACGGCGAGCGACACTTTTTACCATAAAGGACTTCGAATGGTGCAGCTTTAATACTTGAGTGGTAACTAATGTTATAAGATAATTCCGCTAACGGTAAATCAACATCCCAACTAACACCGAAATCAAGCACAACATGCCCGAAGCATATCCTCCAGTGTCTGAATAGTTCTTTCGCTCTGACCGTCTCTCTGTGGATGATAAGCAGTAATTATATCCAGACGAGTACCTAAGGGTTTTTGCAAAGATTGCCAAAACCTTGACATAAACCGACTGTCCCTGTCAGATATGATTGAAACAGGAACGCCATGCCTAGAAACAATTTCTTTCAAGTATAATCTTGCTAACTTCTCCGTTTTATCAGTCTCTTTAATTGGAAGGAAGTGTGCTGACTTAGTTAAATGATCGACAATTAACCAAATAGTATCATAGCCACTAGACGTTCTGAGTAATTTCATTATAAAATCCATTACAATACATTCCCACTTCCTTTCAGGGATCTCAGGCTGTTGCAAAGTCCAGACGGCTTTTGATGTTCTTCCTTCACCCTGGAGCAAGTTAGACATTTACCAACATATTCGGCAATTTCTCTTTTCATATTAGACCACCAATAAAATTATTTCAAATCTTTATACATCTTATTCGACCTTGTATGTATTGAATAACGTTACTTGTGAACTTCATCCAATACTAACTCACGAAAGTTGCCAAAACAACCCATATACAATCCATGAAATATAAAATTTCATTGTACTTTGGGATTAATTCTTTAACCATTCGGTGTAGACCTTCGTCTTTGACATTTTCAACTCTAAGTGCCTCAAGTTGTGCCTCACGAATTTGAGAGGTCACAGTCATTTGGCTAGTTAAACCCAATGCAAGCACTCGTAAAGTTTTTTCTATAACCTTTCTGCTCAAGGCATCTGCCACTACGTTTGCCTTTCCAGGATGTTAACAAATTTCACAATTGTAATCATTTAGCAGTTTGAGCCACCTACGTTGTCTCATATTCAGATCTTTTTGATCAAAGATATGTTTGAGACTTTTAATGATCGGTGAAGATAGTACACTTCGTTCCATAAAGATAATGTCTCCATATCTTGAGCGCAAAAAACAACCGCCTACAATTTTAATTCATGGGTGGTGTAATCTCTCATGGATTTTAAGTTTTCGCAAAACGTATGCTATCACCATATCTCGTTGAATCAAGACACATCCAAGACCTTGTCGTGATGCATCACAATACACCACAGATCCATCATTTTCATCAGGAAGTGATAAAATAGGTGCTAAACATAGTTTATGCTTCAATAGCTTCTTCTTACTTGGCGCCTCAGTCAAATTTCTGATCCTTCTGAGTCAATAAAGTTAAAGATTGTGCAATCTTAGAAAACTTATCAATGAACCTTCCACAATAACCAGCCAGTCCCAAAAACTGATGTATTTCAGTTGGAGATGTAGGCGTACTCCAATTCTTGATTGCTTCAATTTTTATGGGATCCACTTCGATACCTTTCTCGTTTATGACATGACCCAGAAATTGAACTTCTCGAATCCAGAACTCACATTTGGAGAACTTAGCATAAAGCTTCTTGTTCTTTATTAACTCCAAAATTAGCATCAGATGACATTCATGATATTCCTTATTCTTTGAATATATAAGTATATCTTCGATAAAGACAATTACAAACTTATTCAGATAAGGTCTACAAGCCATATTCATTAGGTCCATAAATGCCATAGGTGCATGCGTTAACCCGAAAGACCAAGAACTCATAATGCCCATAGCGCGTTCTGAAGGTAGTCTTCGAAATATCTTTTTTCACAATCTTCAATTGGTGGTATCCTGAGCGTAAATCGATCTCAACTGTGGGAGTAGAATAGTACAAAGAAGGATCTTGAACTTGAGCAACTCTTTTTGCTTTCCACTTGTTCTCTATCTCTTGTTCTTTCAGCTTTTGAATGAAATCATTGATATCCATATGTGTCAGCATCTGATTCTTCTTTAGTACCATCAAAAATGACTCCCACTTTGGAGGTAGAGCATCTGCCAAACACTGGATCTTTTCCTGAGTAGTTGTCTTGACTTCATGATTGAATAACTCACTCAAAAGATGATAAAATCTAGCAATCAACTCATTGAGTGACTCATTTCCCACATACATGAAGCTATTGAATTCCTTTCTCAGTGCCTTTGACTTGATACTCTTCAAAGCATCATTACCCTCATATCTTTGTTGCAGTGCATCCCACAGTAGCTTTGCAGAGGTAAACTGTCTAAACTGATGGAAAATATCAGTGGCAATGGACTGGGAGAGAATAGCATAGGCTTTCTTCTCATAATCATACAGCTTCCTCTGAGGCACAGTCATTCGTGTGACTAGCATTGGAGTTCCATCTTCATTAAGAGGTCTAAGATATCCACCTTCAATCATCATCCATAGATTGGTGTCCACCCCATTGATGTGGATTTCAAACCGATACTTCCAGTGCGGATAATCATCTAAAGATAACAACTTGGGAGCCTTGTTGGAGTTTCCAGTCTCAGTCTCTATCAATAACAATGTCTGAATACGATGATTCTGGTTCGCCATCAGTGCTAAATCTTCCATTTAATCAGAAACAACAAAGATCAACACTTAAAAAAATTTCAGAATCAGGTCCGAATGAGTATCCTTCGGGCGAATGTCGGGGCCCGAATGAGAGCTATTCGGCGAATGAAGATTTGAGTATGACAAATTAGGGCAAATGAACCTATTCGGCGAATGAGATGTCGAATGATGCTATTCGCCGAATGACTGATCGAATGAGGGCTATTCGGCGAATGAGAGATCGAATGAGGGCTATTCGCCGAATGAGATAGTCGAATGTGGCTATTCGGCGAATGAGGCTTATTCGGCTGAAGCTATTCGGCCGCAATGCACATTCGGCCAATCTGAGGGTCTTTGCAACAAAAATCACGATAATTTGAGATTTAGACCAGATCTAAGTACCAAATTTGGTACAGAACATCATGAGATGATAATAAACAAATTGGGATAAACTTTTTGACAAAAACACCACAAAAATCCACGGATTTTCAATAAAACAGTAACTTTTAGGGCAAAAAGATCAGGGTTTTTGTAGATTTCGAACTATCAATCACAGATCTGATGTTTTGGATTGGAAATCGAGCAGAATCAAGAGCCAAAGCTCTGATACCACTTTGTAGGACCAAGAATGATCTCGAAAACAACACGAAATCAATAGAAATCTGCTCAACAGCCACTAGAATAGTGCGGAATCCTATTCTAGGGTTTTCCAATCGAAACCGACAGCAACCGTGGTGATTCGAAGGTAAATGAAGAACGTTTGAGCGAAGATCGAACACCACGAGCTATGAATCGAACTTGGACAGCAAGAAACGCTCAAATCTCCAAAGGTTTGACACTTGAGTGCTTTGGGACGAATGAGGGTTCTCAGAAGTTAGGGTTGAAATGATTTTAAACTTGTATTTATAGGCAGTTGACATTCGGCCGAATGAGTGGCCGAAACAACTCATTCGGCGAATGACTCCTGTCGAATAGGTAATTCAGTCGAATGAGTCATTCGGCGAATGACTCATTCGCCGAATATAGACATACTCTATTCTCATTCGCCGAATGACTTCATACTCTAGAGTCATTCGGCCGAATGAGCAAAACTCATACTCAATTAAACAATAAACCAAATAACCCAATCATATAATCAAATAACTAAAACATAAACATTAAGAACAATATAAAAAGACAACTTCCATTAATAACTTGAATTCTACAAGATGAACATTACAAAATAGAACTAGGGACAATAAGTGCATCTACATTATCATACATTGTATGATATGATAACAAAATAACTAATTAAATACTTAATATCGGTTTGATGACTTTCAAGGCAATGTCTTTGACATTGGACGTTCAGAAAGATCTAATCAGTAAGTTAAAACCATAAATAACTCATTAAACATAAATAAATGCAGAATCACCCCTTTATCACCAGTTGTGAGGTATTCTGCTACATCTGTATTATCAGGTGAGTTTCGTACAACCCCTTTTCTTTTTAATCTTTTATAAACATCGGGGAACACTGTTGAACTTTTTGGAACTATATGATATGTATCACTTTTATCTGAGTGATTTCATGTGATTGTTGAGAACTTGTGGATTTCATGGGATTTTGCCTGAGAACAGAACACTATCACAGAACTTAAAAGTCCTCATTTTTGAATTGTATCTAGTGAACCCATGTGGGGCCGAACGGGGAAACATTGATAGTACTATCAGCTGACCACCCATTTGCTGGGAGCTGCAACTCCCCTTGTGTGAATGTTTGTTTCCTGTTTCCAGAACTTCTTAATGTTGTGATAGACATTAAGATAATGAGGAATTAAGATGTTACCGACGGGTAGTATCTTGTAGAACAATATCGTCAGAAAGGAACTAGATACGGGTCCCATGGTTATCTGGAACTGAACATTTTGAGAACTTATAATTACATATCATATTATGGAACTTGAACTGTATGATCTCACCAGCTTTATGCTGACGTTTCAAATTTAAATCTTTTTGCAGGAAGACAGTGACCATACGGTGAGGCAGCACTTTAAGCAGTTGTAATTAAATAAATGTAATAAACAGATTATATAATGTAATATTGGTTGTGATTACGACATCCTTGTAATGTATCTCTTTTAAATTAATCTGTGTGCTTATGATATCGGATCAAGTAAGTCACCCCTTATCTCGGAGACATTACCACTATGCTTCCGCAACCGTTTCAGTGACATCATGATGAGGTGACGAGAGGTGGAGGTGTGACATAAAGACACATCAATGCATATCTATTAATCAGGCTAAGTACCAATGCAATACCATATTGGGAAAAGAACCGTTCTTAAATAATATTTTATTGGTTAGAGTCTAGATTTATAAAAATATTTTTCTAGTTCCCTATAACCTAGGCTCTGATGCCACTTTTACTGTCTCACTCGACCCGCATCGGAAGTCTTAACAGAGTCTTAGAGTCGGCAGTAATTAACAAAAGCATAAGTTAAGCAAACGATTTAAATAAAACAAGGATATTTATATAAAAATTTATCGATAATTGTTAAAACATTACAAGTTTAACAAACATCAGTTTTGACGTCTAGATGACCTGCCCCAGATAAATATCCCAAAGCACGCTCGCTAGCTAGAACCGGTTTCCTTTCCTTTCCCATCATCATGCTACTTACATGAGAAACATACCAAATTTAAAAGCAAGTGTCAACCAAACGGGTTGTTGAGTTTACAGGTTTTCATATATAAACATTTAAGCAAAGGAAAAGAACGTAATGTACAAACAGATTATGATAGAGAACTCATCGTAGACTAGCTAGGTGCTAAGATACGATAGACACCATGAGCCCATAATCAAACCAAAACCAAGGTGCGAACACCCCTCAACATATATTGCTTCCGTTACTCACGGACCATGACAGCTGGTCGGGGAGTGGGTTGTCAAACCCGATAGATCTACCAATATATCCTGCGGTCCCTCCCCTGAGACCAATGATTATGACTGCGCGAGCGAATCCCCTCTGGAGCGAATACACAAAGTACACATATACAAATGGCTGGACTTACTCAAGAATTATCTAAGTCACATATCACTCCAAACCATATATTACAATTTAAATCTTTCTTTTCCCGTTATGTTTCTCCCCCGGTTTATCAAAAACCAAAAACATTATTAAAAAGGGGACGTCAAACTCACCTTAATGCGTTCCTGCTAGCAACAGAGATTCCAAATAACCCGACTGTTCTCACTAACGGCCTAAAATCCAAGGGACACATTAACAGTATAAATAAAAGTCAATCAAGTAAGTTATTCACCCAACTTAAGTAGAATTAAACACATTCCACTAAGAGAAACAGATTTCACACAAACGACCCGTTTGTGACTCGAATTTAGTTATTTATCATAAATCATAAGTTAATGTTTTTAAGTCATAAAATTTCAAAATAACTAAGTTATCTTTGTTAAAAATCCATTTTAACTCCAAACTTAATTATTTATAATTATTTGTCAAGTTTGACAATTTATTCGTATTTTACCGACAAAATCGACAACATAACACGCAAGCACATCAACACGCATTATGACCTAAGTGACTTCTAATACTTCAAAATGAGTATTTTATACTTATTTTTATATCAAATTTGCTGATTAAAATCAGTCACAATATTATGTCAAAATTTTGCGTTAAAACGACATTTTTACGTCATTTTTAGACATAGTTTTAAATATTTTATTTTATACTTTTCTAACAACACTTATACACTATAAATTATAACTTTTTATCATAAAAACTTATAAATTTTCTGATCAAAATCAGATTCCTAAAAATAACTCTTTTTATACTTTAAAAGTAGTCGAAAATGCGTGTTTTCGATTAACAACGATTATCCTTTATATATTTTTAAATCCACTTGATTTTATACTTAAAATATTTCATAAATTACCATAATTTACTGATCAAATCTGTAAAAAAATTATTTTATAGAAAACTCTATTTTTTAAAGGTTTTATTTTATCAAAACATTTGTTTAAGGTAATAAAATTATGGCTAAGTTATTTAACCATTATTTATTCATTTTACAATAACAATATTTATATTTTTAAGGATATTAAAGCTTTTAGATCAGATCTTATATATTTCATAAAATATCAATTATTATTATTATATTTTTTTTAAATTCAAAAACTATATAAATAGTTACATGCATACCCATGCATGCATACATAGACAACCATCATGCACGTACATCATACTTTTTATACATATACTTATGTGTGTGTGTCTATATATATATATATGTATATTCATGAGGATAATACATAATACATACACATGCATACCTGACATAAAAACATACATACATTCATATATAAATATACCATGTACATAAACATACATGCATGTATGACAAAATCATACATATCCATATATATATTCATACATGTATTCATGCATATATACCCACATATATATATACATACAAACACATACATACATACATACATACATACATACATACATACATACATACATACATACATACATACATACATACATACATACATACATACATACATACATACATACATACATACATACATACATACATACATACATACATACATACATACATACATACATACATACATACATACATACATACATACATACATACATACATACATACATACATACATATATATATATATATGTTCATGCATGTTACCTTCTCTCATATATATATATATATATATATATATATATATATATATATATATGCATTTATAGGTACACGTATGTGATCAAAATCACCATCCAAGCATCATCCGTCTATGTATATATGTATGTATATTTGAAAGAGTCATATACATCCACATATACATACATTACGGCCACACATACATACATTTATGCACACACAATATCATCTTTTATACCAAAACCCATTTGAGTTAAACTCATTCTTTAGGTGAACAACTTGTATAAAACCAAATGTATGGAGATGCTACCTTAATCGAGTTAACAAAGTGAGTGTTTCTTGATCAAAACTTTCCAGTGACACCAAAATTATCCAAGATTTAACAAAAATGGAGGACAAAAGCTTAAATTATTATAAAATGATGGTTTAGTGAAAGAGAGAGAGAGAGGGAGACATACAAGAATAGAGAGACATAGAGAGAGAAAGTTAAAGGGTGTCTTGTAAGGAAGTAGAATGATGATGGTTTGGGAAATGATTGGATTTTATAAGATTTTAAATATCTTACTTTGATATTTTTATGACATGTGTCATCCACATGTCACCACAAGAAAAATGGTAGGGCTTTGAAAGGTATAACAGGTATAATCTGAGTCCTACGGTGTATAGATCGTGTACCGAAAATTCAGTAAAAATCCTATTTTTAATCTAAAATTAATAGAATATTTAATTGTACTAAAATGATTAAATTTTAGTTAAAAACAATGATTTTAAATATTATTTGGATAAGTAATTTCATTTTGCCCTGGCTAAAACGCAGATAAAGTCGGTTGTCAGTAAAATTAATAGTTAACATCAAAATTCACGGTTTTCATTGTTAACTTAATTTATCCATTTATGATTTATCATTTTAGGCTAAACCAAGCATATATACTAAATTCGTTAATCGAGTCGTCACCTACGTTCGCTAAAACACTGTCGAACGGTACCGAAAACTCGAAATTTCACCAAATGCAAATCCATTCATTTAAAAAACACTATGTGCTAAACTTTTTAATCAAAATTAATTTAATAGTAAATTTTAAATTATTAACGCATTAAAAAAATTGAGTTTACTACACTAACCATTACGGATCATCAATCGTAAAATTACCGGAGTTCACAGAAGTTGATGAAATAAATCAAGGTAAAATAAATTTTATTTGTACTGATTTATTTTTGATATAAGTATGTACTGGTTTAAACATTATTAGTTTAGTTTTGATTTATATTGTACTGGTTTTGTATTTGTTTGTAATGTTATGATGGTTATGCTAGTCATGTTATACTCGTTGTACTGGTTGCATATGTTTATGTAATGCTTTGTATTTGTATATACTGGTTTGTATTTGTATTGTTTAATACACAATTAATATTGGTTTGTACAGGTTGTATTGGTTTGCATTGGTTTGTATTTGTTTGTACTATTATCCTGGTTGTACTAGTCATGTTATACCGGTTGTACTGGTTGCATATGTTTAGGTACTGCTTTGTATTTGTATTTGTATTGTACTTGTATTTGTATGTACTAATTTGTATTTGTATTTTTAATGTACTTGTATTTGTATGTACTGGTTTGTATTTGCATTTGTTTGTATTGGTTTGTATTTGTATGTACTGGTTATGTTTATATTAGTGCTGCTTTGTAATGGTTAGTGCTATGATGTTTATAAGTTTACTGGTTAGTTTATGATGTTTATAAACAAGTAAAATATGAACATTATTATGATATGTACTTGTTTATAACTCATTAACTATGTATATGTACTGTATTCAGATATATAGTGTAATCAGAAAAGTGAAGATGATGCTTTAGATCTTAATCAAGATGAGACAAATGTTGAAGATATTTTTGAAAAATGTTTTGTTCCTTCAACCTAATGAGCCTCAAATTCTAACACCAATTCCTGAAACTAAAGCTGAGAAGACAGACATGAGAATGAAGGTGAAGATAGTGTTTTTTTAAAAAAAGGTTAGGTCCAAAAATTTAATGGTTTACAAAAAACGTAAAACAAAGTTGGCGGAAGCTCTACGTTCTCCATATAGTCAACGCATTATTAATTAGATTGTAAAAGGGAGTTGATTGAAGAAATTGTTGCTGATTGGATATTTTCTGTAAACGGTGGAATACGGTAATTTTTTAAAATTGTTTTTATATATAATATAAAATTTCTTAACAAAGTAGAATAATTTTTCTATAACAATAATACAGGGACATTCTTTATGAGAATGCATTTGGGGACAAAGTTCCAAGAATATGCATGGAATCTTTTTATCCAAACGAATACCTGCATATTGGTGTATTTTCTTGTTGGGCAACAATTCTTAACAATGAAGAGCAATATAGAAGCAACATGTCACCTACAAGGCTTTTCTGCCCTTGTAATATGATGGTATAAATTTGATTACATAAGCATTCATTACATAACATCTCTATAAATACATCACATATTCAAGTTATTTACGTAAAGCATTTTGTTTTGCAGGGAGGGAATAACTTCAAAAGATGGATGAAGAACACTGAATTGTTTAAAATTTTGAAACAAGCATCAATGTAGCACCGGTCGATTCAAAATTCAATTCCATCAACCAAGTTAACTTGTTGATCATACCTGTACTCCAAATCAACCACTACTATCTTGACTGCTTCAATTTAAAAAATCTAGCTATTGTGATTGTCGACAATATAAGAGGAAGATTGCACGTAAAATATGCTGCCAATGTTAGAAAAGGGGTAAATATGTTATCTTTTTTATATTACAACACATATTATCAAGTTTGCATTAGTTATGTTTATATTGTACTGATTTGCATATGTTTAGTTATGGTTTTATTTATTTGTAACACCCTAGTCCGGTTAGGGCTGACATGTCACTTTTACAGAAATCAGACATACTAATTAAGACAGAATTAAATATGAACCAAGATTCAGATTCTTACATAAGTTCAAAAAACCAACATCGTAAATAACCCAATAATTCATTTAAGTCTTAACATAATTATTAAAAATCTAATAGTTATTCTTTCTTCAAAACTCTTGTCTTGTTGTTTCACTCTTCACCCAATCTTGTTATTTCCCTGCATACCTACCGCGAAGAAAAAAATGCGGTTGTGCAAAGCTCAGTGGAATAAACAAAAGAAACTAATAGTAATATAGTAAATCGGATTTCATCTTAACATATCAGACTTAAGATTTAAGATAACAGGTCATATTATCACAGATTTTTAGATTGGTTATGAACATTAACATGGATCATAAATTAACAGATCAAAATATTATCATATCTCAGATTACATCTCCTAGTAACAAATTTCAGATCGTCAAATATCAAATTACTTAAGTCATTTATCTTAAAGGAAATACCCAATGAGCCAAATTCAGATATCATAGAATAGTAGTAACCACGGTTGTACAGAGAGCTGCAGTCCCAAAGTACCAGATGTGTGTAATGGGGTGTTGGCATACACTTACCATCCACCAGAAACAGATATATCCTAGGACCAGTCCATACGCGTCTTAACAGATATAGCTAAGTAATTCTACGAGTACATAGATATAAAGATAAAACGGAGACGCCGTGTCTAATCGCACCGTTACGGGTGGTGTCAAGTCATCGATGCCGCAATGACAAGTCTATGGAACCCCCATAGATAGGGTTGCTCGGGCATCGGAGTTCAGAATATAGTTATAATAATATAATTCGAAATAACTAAATAACTAAGTCATCTAATTTATACCAAATAGCTAATCAAACAAAGATGACTAAAGCTACGAAAATAATACTAAAAATAATACTAATTTCGAATACAGCTGACATATCCAATTTCAAAGCAGGGCAGATAATTTCATATATCCATAAGCTAAATACAACATATATTCAGAGTGTTCATTCCTGACCTATCGCATCAGGTTAAACACGAATTTATAATAGAAGAGTTTTCAGATTTATCCGTACCTTAATAGCGGTCCTTAAAGAAATGTGAGAATAAAATTTTTCCTCAAATGTCAGCGAGCACCTAAAATTTTGTCACATTTTGAAGTTTATTAATTTCTTGATTTTACAGTTTTGTTTAATCTAATTTGTTAGATAGATTTCAGTAGTAATTATAATAGTACAATTCTTATGTCTATCACTAATACTCTAGTCAATTCCTCAAGCATACATAATTGTTTAATAACCAAACTATACGATGGTTTCATTTTACATATATTCTTCATCATCAGATTTAAACAATATGTGTATGTGTAATCTTGTTAAATCGTAAATATAGTCTGTCTAATAAAATGCTTAAATATTTTGAGTTTCTTAAACTGTAGAAAGCCGGTGAGCTGAGGAGAGACTAACTTAACCAGGATCAAGAGCTTAGACAAAGCTTTTGATGTTTTGCTCCCTCTTTGAGTTTTGCTCTTTAGTTATTTTAGTGTTTAGTTTTCATAAATTAGAAGAAAAGAAGAGAAAACAGTAGGGCAACACAAAGAAGATTCAGAAAAGTGTTGTGCTTTATTATTCAGTAGATGTTGGGGTATAAATAGCCCCGACATTTAATGTTTCAGGACAAATACAAGAAGAAGACAAACAGATAAGACTGATGACACTATTGCAGACACTGTAGCATCAGAATAGTACAAGCGTAAAGTCAACATAGGATCTTTAAAGATCTTAGTTCAGACTTTTGTACTGATGCTAATACATTATTCTTTCGGAAGCTCTTTATAGAAAACTATCTAATGTAGACAGTTATCCAAAAGCATGTTACATTTATTCTTTCAACAGAAGAAACATATGTCTTCTGAAATATTGTTTTTCTTCCGAGGCAGATGTCTTTGGAAGTCTTCCGAAGTAAATGACTTTTATTCTTCGGAAGCAAGTGTTCTCTTCCGATAGTGTCTTCTGAGGTTTGTCTTCAGATAGAGTCTTCCGAAGCAACTTCTGAAGTATTGTTTTCGGAAGCATTTTTCTTTTATTTGTCTTCGGAAGCAGTTGTCTTTTATTTATGTCTTCCGAAGGTTCTTCTGAAGACTTGTCTTCGGAAGCTAGTGTCTTTTATTTGTCTTCGGAAGCAATTGGCTTTTATTTGTCTCTTCCGAAGGTTCTTCTGAAGACTTGTCTTCGGAAGCTAGTGTCCTGCAACATTTATTACAAAGATTAATTGAAAGGTGGTTTTGCTTCGTCAGTCCTTATTTTCCAACAATCTCCCTCTGGACTGATGAAGCCAAAACCACTTAATGTTAGATCCCAATCAATTTTTAGAACATCAGACTCAGTGGGGAAAGAATCATGAGAATGGTTCAAATGGGTCTCAGTAAAGCAAAGGCTTCTTTGTTTATCAGAGCTAGGCTTCTTTTGTTTATTTAAGCGTTAACCACCTTTTGAGAATAGTTTATGGATTATCTCCCTCTTTTTGGCTTAATCAGCCAGAGACAAGGCAGGGAAGAAAGAAAGGCAGAGAGAAGTGGGAGAAATGCTCCATGAAAGGCAGTGGAGGAAGGGTAGTAGTAGTGAAGGTGGTTGAGAAGATTAGAAAACCTTCAATTGAAGGTGCCTGCATGGGGTTGGATTTGGATTACAGGACTAAAGATATCCGTTAATTCCATAATGTGAAGAACTGATTCGTCCATCATTTTGTAGATGTCATCCGAATCCCTGACTAGAGAGTCAGTTTTATTATGACCTGAGTCCATCGCAAAGATGTCATAAACCCCTTTTTCTTGGTTCTGGGGATTTCCTAGCCTTAGTTTAAAGAAAAACTTCATTGGCTGTTGCCATACCAGGAGTCTTATTGCCTAATCCATTCAAATGAAAAGCCATTGGATTTGCATATGAAATGGATTCTCCTGATATATGATCAGGAGGTCAAGATGGACTTGACGACCGGATCTCATCCTCTTTTATAGGGTAGAGAAGTGTTGATGGATAGTGGGGGGGCTTTTAGAAACAGAGTTGTCCCTGGGAGAAAGGACGACCAACTGAAAGTCAACTGACATTTCAATGGTTAGTTAGGGTTCCCTTAGGAATACAACATCATCCTGTGAAGAGGATGAATGAGGAGCAGGATGGGAAGAGATGCTTGATATATCTGTGAGGACGAAACAGATGTATCCATGTGTTCAGTGGGAACACAATCATGTTCAGGGATCTCATCTTCCTGAACAGATTCTTTTGGGTTTATTAGGCTTGGAGGGTTTTGGAGAAGTATTTTATGGCCAGTACCTAATTTAGGTGTGGAAGAAGGGTGGATGTGGGTTTACTAAAGATGGGTGTTTCTTTAGTATCATCCATCATTTTGAACATCAGTTAGTCAAGTCCGTCATAATATTATGAAGATCAAAGAGACAAACTGAAGGCATAGCCGGAACTTATGAACATTTTGGGTGACATACCAGGTTATCAAACAGATGTTATGTGAAATAGTTGCCTGTAAAGATCAAAAGGACTGACTTCTACATAATCAAGTTTTTCAGGTTAACCTAAAAAGTTCATGATTAAGTATGAAATTACAAAACTGAGTTAGAATAAGAGAGAGAGAGGTTGAGACTTACACATTTGGTCAAGAAGACATGTTCATGCACATCCGAAAAGTACAGACGAAATTTTGTGAGGAATGAAGCCTGGTCCGAAGCCGTTACGCCATTATCATAAGCATGAAACTTGCGACAAGGTAAACATAAGTGCTTCGTGCCAGACGACATGCCTGACAATTTATCATCCGTAACCATGAGCATTACTTAGAGTCTTCAAGAGGAAGAAGAGTTTCTTGAAAAACCAGAGGAGGAATAGGGTTTAAGTAGAATTATGGAGAAGAAGATGATAAATAAGGGAAGTAATCCGAGAAGATTATTGGTTAAAAGAAAATGGCGGTAATAATCTTCTTGAGCCGTGAGAGTCAGTATTGAGACTCGGGTCTATCAGAAAGATTGACAACTGTCACATCAAATGCAAAGCTCAAGATTTTTATTGCAGAATCGGAAGAATCTTATTTTAGACACAAGTTAAATAAACTTATGAAAGTTATCGGAAGAAGAAAATAGAAGAAGAGGATATCTTCGGAAGAAAAGACATCGGAAGGAGAGGAATGTAACAATGGAAAGTTTAAACATCAGATAGATATGAAGCAGTGATTATATAGCCACTGATCCTATCTGTGTATATAGATAATTACTGAAAGAAATCAAGAGTTCTTTATCAGTTGTTTATCCAATATGCATTGTTTGGATAATTAAAAAAAATATCCTTTAATGTTTATTAACTCATATTTATCATGCCCAGTTTTGCTACAAACTTAGAGAAAGTTGAGGAGTCTAAGGGCTTGGTAAATATGTCAGCTATTTGATCACTTGTAGAGACATGTTCTGGAACTATTAGTCCTTTTTCAAAACAGTCTCTAATGAAGTGATGCCTTATTTCAATGTGTTTGGTTTTAGAATGATAGACAGGATTTTTTATTATGTTTTTGGCAGCTTCGCTGTCTATCAGAAGAGGTGTTTTTAGTTCAGTTATTCCAAAATCTAGCAGTTGATATTGTAACCAAAGAATTTGGGCAGTGCAATGGGCTGCTGCAATGTATTCAGCTTCAGCAGTTGAATTTGACACTGATGTTTGCTTCTTGCTTTGCCATGACACTAAGCAACCTGCAAAGAACTGACAACCTCCTGAAGTAGACTTTCTGGTGAGCGAGCAACCAACATAATCACTATCTGTAAAACCAACAAGCTTGCAAATTTGATTAGCAGGATACCAAATACCTAGTACAGGAGTACCTTTAAGATATCTGAGTATCCTCTTCACAAATGAAAGATGAGATTGTTTGGGAGCAGATTGATGTCTTGCACAGACACATGTTGCATACATGATGTCTGGCCTTGATGCAGTAAGATACATCAGAGAACCAATCATGCACCGGTAGAGAGTTTGATCTACAGGTTCACCATTGTCATCTGAACATATGCCAGGACTTGTTGCCATGGGAGTAGAAATTATTTTGCAATCATTCATATCAAATTTATTAAGAAGATCTTTTACATATTTAGATTGATGAATGAAAGTCCCGTGTGGGGTTTGTTTGACTTGAAGTCCTAAAAATGTTTTTAGTTCACTTAAAGCACTCATTTCAAACTTAGAAGACATTAATTTAGAGAATTGTTCACACATGGACTGTTTTGTTGATCCAAAAATGATGTCATCAACATAAATTTGGACTAACAAGAGTTCCTTATCTACCCTTTTTATGAACAAAGTCTTATCAATGGTTCCCCGTGAGAAATTATTAGAAAGAAGGAATTGAGAGAGAGTGTCATACCATGCTCTTGGAGCTTGTTTTAGGCCATAAAGTGCTTTGTCTAGTTTGTACACCCAATCAGGATGATGAACATCATCAAATCCTGGTGGTTGACAAACATAGACTTCCTCTTTTATTGTCCCATACAGGAAAGCACTCTTTATGTCCATCTAGTATACCTTTATGTTATGTGAGATGGCAAATGCTAGGAAGAGTCTAATGGCTTCCAATCTTGCCACAGGAGCAAAAGTCTCATCGTAGTCAATACCTTCCTCTTGACAGTAACCTTGCACAACTAACCTGGCCTTATTTTTTATTATAATGCCTCTGTCATCTGTTTTATTTCTGAATACCCATCTGGTTCCGATGGGATATTTTCCATCGGGCAAGGGACATAGAGTCCAAACATTTTGCCTTTTGAACTGCCACAGTTCATCTTGCATTGCCTCTACCCAATTATTGTCTTTAAGAGCCTCCTGATATTTAGACGGCTCAATTTGGGATAGAAAGGCTGCATGAAGACAAAAGTTTGAAATCTGGCTTCTTGTTTGAACTCCTTTACTTAGATCACCTAAGATTTGTTCTAGAGGATGATTTTTGTTGAAAGGAATGATGTCCAAATAGTTATTTGAGGAGGCAGCATCGGAATAAGATAAGTTTTCGATGGGGGTCAGAGAGTTTGGAATGTGATCAGGAACATCTATGGATGCATTATCCAAGACAGGAGATGGAGGAGTAGATGGTATATCGTCTTGGTTTTGAGAATTTGCTTCTTGAGAATTTATTTGATGAGATGGAAAAGAAGTGAAGAACTTTGAAACAGAATCGTCCTCAATAGAAGATAGATCTTCAGAAGTTTGACATGACTCTGATGAAGGAGAAGAAGAGGGGATGGAAGGGATGAATGAGAAGCTTTCAAGATCAAAAAGATCATCAGGTGCAGAAGGAAAGGATGAGGTTGATGCTAATTCATTGAATTTTACATCAATAGATTCCTCAATTATTTTTGTTCTGAGATTGAAAGCTCGATATGCTTTAGAAGTCTGAGAATATCCAACAAAGTATCCAGAATCAACTTTAGCAGCAAATTTGGACAAAGAGTCTTTTGTATTTAGGATAAAACACGGACATCCAAAGACTTTGAAGAAGGAAATGAGAGGCTTTATTTTATACAGAATTTCATAGGCAGTCTTGTTATGTCTTTTTACAATGTGAACTCTGTTCAATACATAACAAGCAGTGTTTACTGCCTCAACCCAGAATGATAAAGGTAATCCTGAGTCTGCAAGCATGGTTCTTGCAGCTTCAATCAGTGTCCTGTTCTTTCTTTCTACAACTCCATTTTGAGCAGGAGTTCTAGGAGCACTATATTGTCTAAGGATTCCTTTAGAAATACAAAATTTATCAAGAACTTGATTTTTGAATTCTGTGCCATTGTCACTCCTTATCATTTTAACAGGAAGACTGAATTGTCTTTCAAGATGAGTGACAAGAGCAATTATTTTATCAGAAGTCTCATCTTTGCTGAAAAGGAAGAAGGTCCAGCAAAATCTTGAGTAATCATCTACAACAACTAGACAATATCTTTTTCTTGCCAAACTAGCTACCTTCACTGGACCAAACAGATCCATATGAAGCAGATTAAGACAGTTAGTTGTTTTGGATTCCTCAATAGACTTATGTGAAGTTTTATGTTGCTTTCCCTTTAAGCAAGATTCACATTGACCTTCAAAATGAAATTCTTTAGAAGGCAATCCTCTTACTAGAGAAAGGGTTGAAAGCTTGTGAAGAGTTTGGTGATTAAGGTGACTGAGTCTCCTATGCCAGAGAGTGGTTTCAGAAGATGATGCTTTGGCTATCAAACATGTAGGTGAAGATGTTTGAGAGTCAGTAGTCATATCTACAACATTGACATTTCCACGTCTTTTAGCCGTTAGCAAAGTGTGTTGATCAATCAAGACCTTTATTTTAGAGTTTATTTCTGGAGAAAGAATTTTGCAACCGTCTTTAGTGAAAAATGAATTAAAATTTTTGTCAGCCAGTTGAGAAACACTCAAGAGATTAAACTTGAGGTTTTCAACTAAGCTAACATCTTTAAATTTCAAATTTCCTCCTGAGACAGAACCGGATCCCACTATCCAACCTTTTGCATTATGTCACACCCCCAAATTTCAACTAACGGAATCACACCGTTTGGGAGCATGACAAACCAGGATCTCAGATCATTAGACATAGCGAAGACCTCTATATGAATTTTCAAAACATACTGTGGTCTTTAAAACAATACATCAGAGTTTTCAAAAGTTGCGGAAGTGTTATAAAACCAATAACAGTTGTAAAATGTAAAATACAATACAATATTCCAAAGGTTTAATAATCCAAATATCTAAAGTGTTTAAAATGCATGCGACTCTATCTCCTAGTCCATGCCAGCTTTAACGCGCGCCTTAGCGTCTTGAGAAAACATGTAAATCAAGTCAACACAAAGGTTGGTGCATAACACAGGTTTTAAGCATTCAAAATGTTCAAAACAACAGTTGAATATCAAGATTGTAGATAACATAATCACACATGCACAGTCATGATAGCTAGTCATATAAACTATTTACATACGTGTTCGACACCGAAGCTGACGGATTGCCATGCTATAGCATGTTTTCGCCTTGCCACTATTGTCTATCACAACAATAGTAAATTGTGTTTGGTCAGTCAAACACCTGCGTAGATCCCATCTACCAGGTGAGGTTTGTCAAACCTAATAGATCTATTTCCAACTACCACGCTTTGCATTACAGCAAACTAAACGGTTCGAGGTGTGTAAGGACTTTCAAGTTGATATGTTTTCACATAATGTAAACAGCTAACTCATGCAAGTGATATGTATCTAAAAACAGTTTGTTGCACATGTTTTCTCCCCCAAAACGGTTTAAAATAAGAAAGGGGCCGTGTACGCACCTTTGAGTTTAGCAGAATGATCACACACTAAAAGCTCGTGTAAGAAATCCTCCTACGAAGAATCTGTGTTTAAACAATAACCTAGTGTTATTCAGAATGTCGTTTTGTGCTTGCAATCACATACGTGTCAACATACGTATGATAAAATGTTAGAAATGTGCATACGAAAGTACGCGTGCCTTTGAAATCGTTTAAATAAAATCCTATACGATTTTATTTTAATAACGTAATTATACGCGATTTCGTTTTCGGATTAAATATAGATTTTACTATTCTAATACGTTCGTACTCCCGTTACGGTTCCAACGCAACTTGAACGGATCAAAACGGAGTTATAACGGGTGAGTTACAATATAAAAACCAAAATAGTTTTAATTTTCAAAAACCGGCCAGGTCAGGGTTCGAACCCGTGACCTGCAGCCCACACACCCAAGCCACAACCGTTGATCTACCACCACATTTGTTATCAGACTCCATTCCAAATCGTTTTAAACACTAATGGGCCGGTTCCCCCCTTTTCTTATTATAGCCGATCGTATTGAGCCCAAATTGACCACAATTTCAAAACCCGATCGATCCAACCATCATAGAACTTTTATCCTTGAATCAAAACGAACTAGTCTGCAACATTTAATCAGATTCTAAGCCTCAATTGTTTAGAAATCCTAAACCCGATTACGTTACAAGCCCTATAACTAGAAATCCTTAAATTCGTTATAAATTGATCAAATTTACATGGGTTTACTCTCAATCGGAACTTTCTGAAATTAATCATAACAAATTTGATTTTTACACTTGTTTTCATAAAACCCCAATTATGTTCTTAACAAAAACCCTAAAACTCGATCATGATCAATTCACTATTTTAATTTTAAATTGAGATAGACTTTTCCATAAACGCACTACTCTGAATCGCCCATATATTTAATTTGTTTCTTAAATCGGTTTTGATCGAAACCCCCAAATGACTTCCTACGAAGAACCCTAAAAATCGAATCCATATGATTCGTTATTACTACCAGAAATTAACACATGATTTACGATTATCAGAACATCATGAAGCTTTCCATGACCTTTGATTTTGCATCTAAATCTTTTGATTAAAAACCCCCAATTCGTTTTGTTTGTAAGCCCTAATGATCGAACTCATAGAATTCGATGTTATCAGATGAACTATGGTTAGGGCTTCTCTTAGTCGGTCAGTTCAGAGTGTATAGGAACTATTACTTACAAGATTTGATGTGGTATTGATGTAGAACGACTTCAAGCCCTAGGTTCGGCTCTTTCACGATTCAATTCTTCAATCCCGAGTTTGTGAGACCAAATCGTTGTTTGTATTGCTCTCAGAGGATGTCGACTAGTGTTTAGGAAGATTCAATTGTGAGAAATAACATCAAATTGTGCGGTTTTGATGATTAGAACCTACGGTTTCGACTTTTGGATGACTATTTTGATTAATTCGGTGATTTAATGCATCCATAACGTATAATACTTATTACTAATCATTCAAATGATGATTGTAACCGATCTATATCATTAAAACTGATAATTGCTGCGAATTTCGAATTCCTATTATAATTTTGGCCGAATTTTGACTTCCAAGGTCAAAGTTTTGTATTTATCCTAATTATCATTCTAAACTTTGAAACTAAAGTGTATTGGGACAGATTTTGATAATTCCTAACTCCTATAGGTTATTCTGGATCGACAACATATTATTTCGTTAACAAAGTTGAGCCGACAACCCTGAATAGTCACCAATTGAATCCTGTAACTCATTGTTGGGCTAAATTTATCCAATTGGGCTTCTCAAATACAATTGGGCCTATCCTGAATTCATTGGGCCTATCTTAGCCTTGTTGGGCCTACCTTGGGCCTACTTTGGCCTTGTTTGGCCTACTTGGGCCTTAATGGGCCTTCCTTGTTCCTTGAGCCTAATTAATCTTATTGGGCCTACTAGACTTTGTTGGGCCTTCATAGACTTCATTGAGCCTGATTTGTCTTGTTGGGTCTTCCTTGACCTCACTGGATCTTCTTTGGCTTTACTGGGCTTCATTGGCCTTGTTGGGCTTGTTGGGCCTTCATTGGTCTTATTGGGCCTACGAAGGTTAACAAGGTTAACTTGAAAAGTCGGATTGTCACATCATCCCCTTGTTGAAGGAATTTCGTCCCGAAAATTAGTAAGTGTTAGGAGTAGTTAGGAAACTACTTACGAGTTTAAATCGTACGTGTTAGTGTGATTTGATCATTCTGTGTGCTTGTGTGTACTCCCACACAACATCACAACTCAATTGTGATTGTTCAATGTGATTGTTTGCGTGTACACTAGTTAGTTTCACCTAACTGTGACTGTTTGTGTTTGATCATACTGTGTTGTGTACCTCACACATAGTGAGTGTCTGAAACTGTTTGTACTATGTACCCCGCACATAGCAAAATGTGTGTTGTGTAACCTCACACATAGTGAGTGTCTGAAACTGTTTGTACTATGTAACCCACCATAGCAAAATGTGTGTAACCATATCATGTATGTACTACCATAACATGTAACATATGAAATGTAGCACATAAAACATATAGAATATAATGTAGTAGCACAAATGTTTGTAACAAAATCAATTGAATAAATAAAATGTTTGTGCTTACGTTTGAAATTTGCAGTGTTGATGTGTGAAAGCATCACTTCATCCCCTTGTTGAAGGGAATTTCGTCCCGAAATTTAACGTGCGCTCTCAGTGTTAG
>SZYD01001910.1:0-43486 GCA_009363875.1 Mikania micrantha
TTCGCCCAATCACCTAGGTTCGCAGGCTGAACCCAAGGTTCGTAGTCTACAAGTTTCTTGAAGCCACAAGGCTCGGCTAATCATGCTATGGTTCGGCCACCTGGCAGTGCAGGGTTCGGCTAATGCTTGGTCCACCCTAAGTTCGCCGGTTTCCATGGTTCGTGGCAGCTAAAGGGTTCGGCTCCATGATGAACAGCTTTGCTAGAGCTGATAAAGGTTCGCTCCACTAGTTCCCCCCAAAAGGTTCGTGGAACCAGGGTTCGCTATGGCAGCCACGAACCCTGCGTATCCTTAGTAGCACACATCATCATCTCTTCTAATCCAACCTGTTACAATCTCCACCAACCATCTCTACTTGTTCCTAGTAACTCGTTTAAAGGTTTTCCACACATAAAATTCATTCAAAGCTTGTGAATATGCATCGGTTATGGCTAGGTGAAAAACAAAAAGTAACACTCAATGTTTACCTCGATATGTCGCCCAAACTTCCGGTTTCTTTGTGAAATCTTGTTCTCCTCGTTCGTGTGGTCGTTTAGGCTCTAAGATCTTGAGTTTTCGTTAAGGAATGAGGAAGATATTGTAGTGAGAAGTTAGAGAGAGAGAGAGAGAAGT
This sequence comes from Mikania micrantha, assembly GCA_009363875.1. NCBI lineage: Eukaryota > Viridiplantae > Streptophyta > Magnoliopsida > Asterales > Asteraceae > Mikania > Mikania micrantha. The sequence goes on from SZYD01001910.1 coordinate 613, forward strand.
GGCGAAAATGGATTTTAGAGAGAGAAGTGAAAGTGAAGAATGAAAGAAGAAGGAGGTGATCCTCTTTCTTATATCGCGTGTCGTAACCACGTGTTCGGTCTCGTTTTTATCACGATTAAAATTATAAAATGCTCGGTTTTTTAACGTGAAACATATTTAAAACATAAAACATTCAAATATATTGTTTTCGTTTCAAATAAATGATTTTAAATAAATTATTTTGTAAAACGATGCCGTTTCATTTACTAAATTAATTATTTAAATAAATGATTTTTATTCGGTTTTGTTTTAGGTTGTGATTCCTAATAAACGTTTTAAGTTTTCATTTATTAATTTAATATCGTTTGATATTATTTAATTATCTCGTCGAAACGCGTTACTCGAGTACGTATTCGTAAAGATCGTCACCTTTGCGAATCCAACGCTCGTACCGTATTTCGATTCGATTTACTATTTATGGAATATTGTTTCAGAATATCATTTTTAATAATTATATTCGTGTGAATCGTCACCCACGCGAATACATTTATCAAGTTAATATTTCTGAATTAATATCCGCGTTAAAATCATATTCGTAACCTCACCATCGCGTGTTTATTTCCCCATTATTATTCTCATTATTATATATAACTTCAATATTATAATTCCCAAACCAAAACCCACTAAACCCTAGTCACTGACACATCCATGATAGACCGAAATATGCATATGTATAGGGCATATGCAGAGGTAGATCGTAACCTCCCCTACACCGTCCCACCGCTATTTCGATAAACCATGACCATGTGTCCTTGACTATGTTAGCAACCCAACCATAACAAACTCCCAGTTCCATCCCAATCCAACCCAAATCCATTCTCATTCCAAACCAATAATCCATAATCAGTATAATGTAACTGCGATAAACTCTCTGGTTCTGTTTAGTTGAGTTACAACTAAACTTCCCATGGTTTACGCGTATAATATGCTATAAATATGTATACCAGTAACAGTGATAATCATCAAATAATTGCCAATATTAATAATTACAAAATTTCAGATCGTAACAGTACAATCGTACGGATGTACGGACAAACCTAAAGTACAGTGATGTTACAATGGGTTTTCGATCCAGCCCGCCGGCCCGGGGTGTGACAAAAGCGAGTTGGGCCGATTGGTTTTGGGCTTTGTTTACATTGAAAATTAGATTGCCGCTTGGAAAACGCGTGGTGCAAACTAAAGGGGAAAACACAAGTGTGTGAAAGGGGGGAATTGAAAAAGCTAGGACGTAGTCCCTATCAAAGAATCAGAGATACCCACATCCAGTTTGAGGAATCGAGGGGACAGACGTGGTTCTTCGACCGACCAACCTTGATTGTTATTTGTTCATTGTTGAAATCGATTGACGATTGCTCGTTTGGTCGATTGTAGAGGGGTCTCGATTGAAGGCTCTCTGACTTGGAAATCAGAACCAGGGCCGACTACTCACTTGGGACAGAAACTCGGAAGTCAGAATTTAGAACCGCTGAACCAGTACTCTCTTGAGCTAATCTGGACCTCAGGTATCCAAACTCTGTTAATCAGTATTTCAATTTATGCTTGAGTTTTGTCTATTGAGTTATTATGTTAAGGCTAATAGTTTTGATTTGAAGCAAAAGCTCCCCTAACACCCGATTCTCTATCGCATGAGTTGTATACGGGGTTGGCTTTTGCATAAAAAAAAATTCGAAGTATTCAAAATTTCGAGGTTCCAATTCTAAGAAAAACACAATACAATATGTATGTATTTATTTCATAATCTATATATAATTATAGTATAGATCAATTGATTTAGAAAATTTTCTAATACATTGGTTTGGTTAACATATAGACCTTAAATTATTCATAACCAAACAAATCGAAAACCAAACCATTTAACACCTCTAATTGATAGGTGACCACAAGTTTGAAAATGAACCCAAATTTTATATTCATCTTAAGCCCCCCATAATAGCTGGATTGATCGGACACTTATGTTGTAATCTTTTGAGAAGTTGATATTGTTTGGGTTGCTAATTCCAGCCATAATTTTTTAATGGCTTGCACTTATGAAACAATTAAAAATTACCGACAATTAAGTATGATACATTAGAGCACTAACTTTTCTCTTATTTTGATAGGTTGATTGCATCAACACTCTGGATCAATGTCTTATTTAGGAAAAAAAAAAACCATAACAATATATCTCTTGTATTATGTATCAAAATGTTACATGAAAATGTTTTCAATTTCATGCATTAAAAAGCATGAGATTATGTGAAATTACCTTGCAAATGATTTGAACTTCAAGGGTAAAGTACGCACTTTATTAATGACACGCTACGAAAAGATCATACATGATTAGTGTTTCATGGAGTTTTTTTCCAAATTGGTGTAGTTGAAAAAAATATTTACCAAATAGGTGTATTTGAAAACTTATTTACCAAATGAGTTTTTTCTTTATTATTGTTTTTCTTTTTGGTATAATTAAAAGTAATGAAATGAAGGAAAACATCCATTTTAGTAAATAAGTTTTCAATTACACCTTTTTGGTAAATATTTTTTACAACTACCCCTGTTTGGAAAAAAAACTCGTGTTTCATGTACAACGAAAATAATACTTTAATAACATCTTAAATGTGACCAATGTGATGTGTGATTAATGTGTTCCTCACAGGCAATGATTCGTTTAATCTGGTACACACACATGAATTGTATTATTTGAAACTCGATTTTAGAGAGAAAACTCTTAAACATATGTAAGCTACTGATTTGGAATTTTTGAAAATAAACATGTGTTCCGCATTAAACCATATTTTTAATTAATTTAGTTAATTTAAATATTTTTTTTCCAAATATTTTATATATTTTATACTTAATAGACAATTAAAATAAGTTTAGTTATATAATCACAAATATATTATTGCTCATGTAGCCTTAGCTATCACTGGCATGACATTTATTTTATCGTTATTTTATTTTTTAATAATAGAGAAATAATAGGGTCAAAATATTATTTGCTTAAGGACAACATTAATTTTTTTATTACACGTTATACTATACAATAAAAATAAAAAAATTATCACATTTCCTCTTAATTTCTAGTTTATCCACCTTACATTTGTCATTTAACGTTTTTATATGATATTTACATGACTTGTTTTACAAATATAAAGATTAATCTAACTTACATATTTTTGTAAATAATTTTTTTTATAAACATGTTATGTTATTATAACACTTCAAAAAAAATTTGTCGCCTATATCTCTAATTGAATCTTTATATGACTCCTTTTTTATATTTTAACTTTTGTTCTGTTTCGTTTATTAATTAAAAAGTAATAATTTTATTTAATTTCACAAATAATATGATTACATAATAAGTTATAATTTTGGATTTTTATTTATATATTTAAAATAAAAAGTTTTATAATATATTTGTTTGATTATGTAATACATGTGTTTTAATCTAGTTTGGTTATAAATATTGTACGTTAGGGATATTTTGACATGTGTTTGTTTCTAATTTTTCTAATCTTAGCAGCTATAACCTTGATTTTAATAATTTTCAATGGTTACTTTTGTAATTTTCCTTAAAATTAACCCTATAAATGACATTTCCAAACATGGTATCGAGACCTTAGCCTCCATTGGCTACATAAGAAGCACATCGAACGGACCAGAAGTGAAGCGCCCCCACTTTCTTAATCTCGAATACCAACGCGCAGCATCGGTGCGTGAATTAACCAAAAAAGGAAGGATAGAAGTGAAAGCAGGTGAGGATGGTGCATGATGATGGATAAGACCAGACATTCAGGTGCTGCTATGGCTTTCTTCTTCTTGTTTGTACGCTAAATTCACCCTCCTGCCCCCTCCATTTCCGATCATATTCAATTCCCTACACTTTCTTCTTAAAATTCATTCGCATCGATCTCAATTATATGTTAGCTAGTGTTATCATCAATCAACGATGGAGGAGATGTACGGATTGATGAATCATGAGCAAGTTACAGCGGCAGATGCGGCCAGAGAGAACTATCACCGTGCGTTTAATGATCAGTCGCCGGAGTTTCGCAATAAACGGACGATTCCGGCGGTGTTTTATCAGGTTCCAGTATTCAAACCAGCAGTAGTAATTATAACAACAATAATGGATTAGCTGAAGAACTAGAAGAGGATGTGTCAAACGCTAATCGAGCCAGAATCGTTTCACATCCGCTGTACCCTAGGTTGCTCCAAGCTTACATCGCTTGCCAAAAGGTATGAGTCATGTCTGTATCTGTGGACTGTGTGTGTGTGTGAGAGAGAGAGAAAGAGAGAGAGAGAGAGAACGCATACGTATTTGCTGTGTATAGAGGTACTGTTAGTATGATCATTTATGGTTGGATCTGCAACAAAAAGGTATAAAATCTGTTTAGCAATGCCGTGATTGCAAGAAGGGAATCATAATCATGATTTGCAGTTTGTAAAAGCGTGAAATCCGCGCGATATCGTGCTTGCTTTTTGCTGTTTTAATTACATTTGAATTCAGTGCTATTAAATGCTTTCAACAGTTGAGTTCATGTTTCAACTTTTAACAGGTCTAACCTGCTTATACTACAGTTCATCGAAAATTTTACATTTCAAACAGTAACTCAGAGAAGAAATCACTAATTTGAAGTTTTAAAACCGGTGTGTGTTGGTTCGTTTCAGGTCGGAGCTCCACCGGATATAGCGAATCTGTTCGATGAAATCTTCAGAGATAACGATTTCAGCCGAACTTCCAGCGCCTGTTCTTGCTTGGGCGACGATCCAGAGCTTGACGAATTCATGGTGTGTCGATCGTTGTTCGTTCTTCAATTCCTACTGCGTGTTTGTCTGCTTTCTTCATGTTACTGGCACTGATTACTCGATTTGTGATTGTTTTGAAGGAAACTTACTGTGAGATGCTGGAGAGATACAGATCCGATCTTGCTAGACCTTTCGACGAAGCAACCACGTTTTTGAACAATATGCAAACTCAGCTCACGAATCTGTGCAAGGGAGCTTCTGTAACCTACCACACAGGTCTCTCTCTCTCTCTCTCTCTCTCTCTCTCTCTCTCTCTCTCGTACTGATTCATCATGGATTATCGTGCTGTGTGTGTGAGTTTCATCATCTAATATGCCCCACCGTTATATAATTATAATTTTATCATGCATCTCATGATTGTCTTATGTATATTTTATTCCGTCGGAATTCCGTTTTTCATTACATTTTCGCCGCCGGAATGACCTACGGCGGTGGCGGAATTAAAGCAGCCGATGGATCCGGTCGTTTAAATTAGGCGGTTTTAAAGGAATTGAAAACCCTAGGTTTTGCCATTTCCCTTTGTCCTTTAGTCGCTTCTCATTTTAGGATGTTCTTAAGTCGTACCTCATCTTTCACTCGTTTTCATATTTTAAGGCTAAATAACCAATTTGTTCTAGGTGAATAAAGAAATCACCCACAAAAAACAATATTACAATTTGTTGGATTTGTATTCTGTTTTTCATGTATTATAAGAATGCGAGAAAACCTTTATATTATACAAATAAAAATGAATTTTTTTTTAAATATTTATCTTAAATTAAATAGCATATATATTTCAAATAAAAAGACTTTAGTTATAATTAAACTAGTTATCAAATAAAAAAATGTTATTTAATAGGAAAGATGAAAAACTAAAATGTATACTTAAATAAAAATTGAGACATTTAATATTTAATAGAAAACAACAAAAAACAATTGATATGGTTAATAAGTCTTATCCAACTACCAAGATGCCTTTGTGCTATAATTAAAAACAACTTTTAATTAAAGGAACTAAAAATCTGACATGTCTTTTGTTATTTTTATTTATTGGATATAGATTTTACTAAATTAGATATTACTGTGTATCAAAAAATTGATATAAAAATAGATATGGAGTATAACAATTGTTGGTAATCAAGAACGAAAATTCAATCAAAAGAACAAGAACATATAATTTACATACAAACTTGATATATGATAATATGTAAATCTTGGTTATACGTACGTTTACAAACATAATCCTAAATATAACCCTAGATACAATTTATAACTTTTGAATATGCACACAACTAACCCTTGACTCATAATATTTACAACATTGACTCTAAAACACAATTTTAAACTAATGACAATTAAACCCTTATACTGAAATATAATAAGTTTGTTTATATTTTCTATACCCCCTTAAACTAAACTTAGTTTAAGTAGAGCCTTCGTTTTCTTCAAGATCCAGTTTACCATTACAATAGTGTTTGTTCATCGTCATCATCTTGAATCAGGTTTGCTTCCTCCTCTTTCTTCCATTTTGGACATTCATTTCTGTAATGTCCAAGTTCATTACTTTTATGACACCTTATGTTGCTCTTGTCCCGTTGTACTCGACCATCTCTCCAACTTTTCCCGGACACCTGACCTCTTCCTCGGCCTTGTCCAAAGTCTTCCCAATGTGAGTTTCCACAACCGCAATGCTGGCACTTATGGTGTTGAGTTTTGCTTTTTCCATCTTCTTTAGTGAACAACAACTTAGTAGATATGTCTTCATCCTTAGTTTTCTTCTTAGTACGTTTCTTGAAAGCCTTTAATCTCCCAACTGCTTATTGGAAAGACATCGTATTAAGATCTGCAAACTGCTCTGTTGCTGCAATTATCTGAATAAACTTTTGTGGTATTGAACCTAAAAGCTTTCTAACTAATCTTTTGTCATCCATTGTATGCCCAAGACTGCTTGCTTGTGATGCAATCTCACTAATCTTCTCGGCATAGCCATCAAGTGATTCATTAAAACTCATCTTTAAGGTTTCAAACTCTGACTCAAGTGTCTAAACACGAGCCTCTTTGACCCGATCAACTCCTACATGTCGAACCTTTAGTGCAGTCCAAATATCTTTGGCTGAAGTAAGGTTAGCAATTTGCAAGACCATATTTTCTGGAATTGATTGATATAGTAATGCAGTTGCTTGATTTTTCTTCTTTTGATCCACTTCAGTTTCGGGCATTGGTTCAACTGTTTCCCAGATTCCATGAACGTTAAAGATTGCACTAATCTTTACAGTCCAATTTGTGTAATTAGTAGAGTTGAGAACAGGGCATTGGAAAGTCATTGATGTTCCTCATTCTTTGATTGCTACAATTTCTTTATTCTGATTCTTGGATGAATCCTCTCCCATTAATCATGTCTTCATTTTCTTCTTTTTCTTCCCCACTATTTTACCCCAAGTATGAATCAAATCCCTTTCTGATTATACTTGAACAAGATTTCGATCAAGAAAACAAGCCTGGTTTATTTGGTCTCCTCTTCTGATCAAACATGCCTCGTTGTTGAAAGTCAAACATACCTTGCTAATGATAGTCAATCATGCCTTTCACTAATGATAATCAATCCCGCTTCTTCGCCGTTGACAATCAATCATGCTTTCCAGGCTGTTGATCTTTATCAATCTTGCTTCACTGTTTGATAATCAATCTCGCTTTGCTTTTGATAATAAGTCCCGCCTTTCTGGCTAATGATAATCAAACCCGCTTTTGTTAATGATAATCAAACTTGCTAATGATCTTAATCCCCAGACCAAATCTCCAAATCGTTGTTTTCTTTTTAATAATAGAGAAACATACAAAATAATAGACTAATTCAATATACTTCTTTCGATTGTTACTTGTCTTACACAATTTGTGATTCAAAGTACTCCTAATCAAGTTTAAAGAATAGAACACTTATCGAACAATTTGACAATCACTTCATTGAATTAATTGCAACACAATTCCCAATGGAATCCTATCCTTGTAATAAAGTCTTCCACTGTTTCAAGTATTTAAACCATATAAGATTGGTTCAATATAAAATAGATTTCAATGCCGTCGTTCTTTTACTTTCGATCCCAATCAGGAATCACCATTCAATATCTTCAAACACTTTAGTTGATTGCATCATCACTTCCTTTGAAGTTTGAATTCCAAAACATTCACCAACGATGACCGAAAAAAAAAATGTTTCAATTGATGCTTCTTCGATCGACAATTTGTTTGATGATGATACCAGGCCTCAAATCGATGAATACAAACACCGCTCTGATGCCAATTGTTGGTAATCAAGAACGAAAATTCAATCAAAAGAACAAGAACATATAATTTACATACAAACTTGATATACGATTATATGTAAATCTTGGTCATACGTACGTTTACAAACATAATCCTATTTATAACCCTAGATACAGTTTATAACTTTGAATATGCACACAACTAACCCTTGACTCATAATATTTACAACATACTCTAAAACACAATTTTAAACTAATGACAATTAGACCCTTATACTTAAATATAATAAGTTTAGTTTATATTTTCAATAATAATAAAATCTAGGTTCTTGTTAGCAATCTAAGAGTATTCACAGTTTAGATTTTCATTTGTCTCTATCTTTTCTAATTTGATTTTTTTTTATTTTCTATTCTATTCTTGCAATTTACATTATTATGTTTATCATCTGCTCTATTTTTAAAATTTAGAGTAAATTACATAAATCGTCCTTTATATTCACTTATTTTATGATTGACATCTTTTATTAGAAATAGTTATAAAAATCATCCTTAAAAATGACAATTTTTATACATATATATCCTCATTATTAATTTTTCTATAATGAAGATATACTCGTAGCTAGGTTCTCAATGTGATCATATATATTAGCAATCAAAGAATTTACATTTACCTATGCATAGAGATACACTTCTATACCCCTATCTGTAGGTTTGAAAATTTTACGCGACATCATTAAAAGCTAATAAAACTTGGTCTGTTACCCAAAACATACCATTATGTATCCAAAATCTGGTCTCCATATTGGAGACTTGTAGTTGGTTAAAAACAAAAGCCTATATATGTTACACGTAACTTTATTCTTCAGAAATAGTAAACTTATTGCTTAATTAAAAACAATTAAATGCCAAAGAGAGATTTTTTTCTCCCAGACAATCGATCTTTATAACATTTAACTGTTAAAAGTCAAAAACAGCAAGTTTTTTAAAACGGCCACGCTTACAGAGCAGGACCGAGCTCACCCGTAACCACTCACATCTTCCGGGCACAGTGTTCTCGTGGATGTGAGCCACATCGACTACTCATTTGCCATGGTCTCTTTGATCTCACGAACCCATACAACATGCTCTATTGTAAGAATTGATTAAAGGCGTAATTGATGTTTGATTTAGCTCACATGCATAGGAGCCGGTTCACTTCGTGATAATTTGTACATAGTCTATGCATATATGTGAAAGAGTTGATTTCCAATGTTATTGTGAAATTTGATTTTGGCACCAAATTATATTTAGACAATTAGACGGACAAAATATATATCGCGATTTTCTAATAGCGTATACAGTGTTAATCCATTATATATTATTAGGTTACACTTCCTAGTTAAACAGGCATCGGTTTATTAATTTTGATTCGCAAGCAAAATAAGTACAAATTATCTACTTTATCACAATAGCATTTTTTAACTAATAAATTTCTATCTTAAATTCCTAAGAGTCCCAAAAATTTTACAAATGTTTAAGATAACTTTATCATATTTTGACTTGAAACTTTGTTTCGATCTGTTAAATTACATGGCTAGTTTTTTATTTTATCTTAATTTTTTTAGTTTTAAGAGCGTTATTTTTTATTTTTTGAAAAAATGAAATTAAAATGATTGAAGTTGTTTTGTTGACGTGCTAGCTTTAGAATACAAATACAAACTCACAGAATTAAATTTAGGAGTGTTGTTAATTTGTTCTATCACCTAGACACTTCAAATTGTGTAATATCACATGACACATTTATCCTGTTTATCTAAAGTAGTCGAACAAGTATTGACATGTTGGCAGGTTGTAAAAAGGTTCTAGCTAATCAATTTATAAGCATGCTAAATAGGTTTATTTTAAACAACCTAGCTAGCCTAATTAAACAAACTAAGGTCGAACAAGATCCGTTTATTATGGTTTTATATATAACAATCTTCCATATTTGTGTAAGTATTTGTCATCCCTACGTTTATCACACATAAGGAAATTAAGGTTAAGTAATTGTCTAATTGGTTATATAAAACAAATGATTTTTTTGGCAATACACATTTTGGGTCTCTAAATTTATGACGGAAAAGATGTTTGAGTGGTAGGGCCACATTTCTTTCACCATTGTAGTGTTCTTATCGGTTTGCTTGTTTTTCAATTGCATAGAAAAGATAGGGCACGAAACTCAGAACCATTTTGTTTTCTGGTCAAATACATGATAAAATCCTATTAAAATACAAATTCGGTGCTAACTTCTAAGATAAAGCTATAGCACCCAAAAAAAAAAAAAAAAAAAACTTTTTTCTATCAAATGTTTCATGATTAGTTGATTACCGGTTAAAAAATAAATAAAAGATTAAAATTAAAAAACAAAAAATACTGTAGATACCCTAAGAGTCATGACATGGTCAGTACAATTACAACAGTTGGCTTCTCAAAAAGTTGTATTGGTTTGTCCAATATCTTGTTCTTAGTTTTTGAACTGCAGGATAAATACAAATACATACGTGTTTAATATAAAGGTAGTTGTACTGTAATTCTTATTTGAGTAGAACCAATTCTTTTTGTTAAAGAAAATATCACAAAATGTGAAATAAAGTAAATATCGTTACTAATAATTACCTTTATGTTTCTATAATAGAAATAGAACACGCTAGCTTCACTTTTATTTTTAATTCCTTCATGCAACTAAATTGTCATTTTCCAATGTTTTTAATTTAAGGATGTTCAATATATAAATTTAGGCGCCAACTCCTATCTATGGTTTCGAGGAATAGCAAACCAGACTGGCTATAGGGTGTGGTGGCATTTTGACAATTTTCTTTTCTATTTCCAAAATTGTATTAAAATTTAAAAAAATATAATAATATAGATATTCATAATTTTAGCACATATAAAATACTTACTTTAAAATTTAAAATTATGCAAAAAGTAAAGGTTAAAAGGTATGTTTAGTTTACATGTTCGATTTAAAGTTCAAACTAAACCAAATTGTTAAACCATTAAACCATAAAAATGCAAATCTTTTAAATCTCAAACTGGTTGTCTTGCTTCATTTAGAAGGGCTTGATCGGTTCAATAGTTTATGAAAATCAGTTATGTATAGATCGATATCATGTAGGTGGGTGTGGAACGAATGATGAAGGGAGGGAAAATCCTATCGGTCATCCTAAATGGGTGACTGTGATCATTTTAAGTGAGAAGAGTGAGATTGATGAGTTGTATTATGTGTTGTAAGCCTTATATAATTAAAGATTTAGTAGAGTCATTTTAAGTGTTTCTACACATAAACAAGAGAGATTAATATTATGAATGAATCAACCTCATGTCTTGTAGATATATGTGTATAAAACAACATAGTTGAAGTCTCAGCTCTATTTCAAATTTTCAATTAATAAAAAGCTGATGAGATATTTTTAAATAAAGCTCATTACACATTTGGTCACTTTGTTATTTTAATTTTTCATTGATATTCTTTAATTTCAAGAAATTATGCTGAAGGATTGAACAATTTCAAAAATTATAACACCAGTGATATCTATAGTGATTCATATTTAATTATTGACGTTAAGTATTTTTGAAATGATCAAAATACAATTCATATTAAAAAAAACAGTATCTTTTCTTTTAAGCATAAAATAAGATCAAAGGTAAGTAAGAGCCATTCCACCCATCTCTCCCCCCCCCCCCCCCCCCCCCCCCCAAAAAAAATAAAAAATAAAAAAATAAAAATAAAGTAAAAAAGGAAGCAACCCCTACAAAACCATTACAAATTCACAATAAATTGAACACATAACGTTGTTTCTTGCACGAACCTATTCTCATGAACAATTCTTGTTACAAAAAAATATTAATAAACAGCTACTAAAATCAATATTCTCTTTGAATCAAGCAGTATGATATCACAAATTCAATTTATATTAGTATCATTATTACAATCAGGGTTAGGACAAGCAATTTGAGATCATATGTGGTATTAAAATCTAGGGCCTTTTATCTTTTCAAAAACTTACTTTCTTCCCAATATCTCTTTGATTAATTCGTTCATTTACAAGCTTAGGACCCTTTATTATAAGAGGTGTTTGTGGTGCGGTTTTTAGGTGAAATCGTAAATAATAATTTATTAATAACTAAAACCAAAACAGAATATTTAAAAATAAAACCAAACCCCCAAACAGTTATTCACACTTTGGTTTCTATTTGATTTTACGGTTTGAACTTTATGGGTTTCGGCTTTCTAGCTTTGTGATTTTTGAGACCGTTAAAAATTAAAACCGAATCAAATCTAATCATTTTACGGTTTCAGGCGGGCTAGTCATATTGCAATCCTGAATATTTTTTTTTTATTAAATAACACCTAAATCATCAACCCTATACATACATATATGCATAATACATAAATAGATACACACACGTATATATGTATGTATGTATGCATGCATGCATATATAAACACACACCCCGTTTTTGTTTTTAGTAAAAACCGTAAACCAAACCATTACCTACGGTTTCTAACTTTTGAAATCGATCGACCAAATATTTAAGGAAAACATCGACCACGAAACCGAACCATATGGGGCCTAAAAAATATGGTACCCTAGGCCATTGCCTAATATTTTTGTAAAGGGGCCAACTCTGATTACAATCCCAGTTGTCATCGTCTTTGACAAGCAGATGATAGTGGTAATGCATTAATTTTTCAATCACAGCGGCAAGGAGGGGAATATATATATAGGGTATAAATAATTTGACAACCCCTCCTTCGTGTGAAAACTATGAAAACCTTGTAAAATCATGTAAAAAACGTTTTTTTTGAATTTTTTATAGTTTTGTTACATTATTTGGCACATTTTAATAAAATAATTAAAAAGACGCCTGTAGTTATTTTAAAAAATAGTTTTTAAAACCAAGTAAAACACACGTAACATCTGGGCGCAGTGTTAAAAAATAATGTTACAAACCTGTAAAAAAATTAAAAAAAAAACATTTTTACATGATTTTTACATGATTTTTACATGGTTTTTACACTAAGGAGAGGTTTTCATTTTATCTTTTCCCTATATATATTTGTAGGATTGAGAATAAAATATATCTCATATTATTATATTAACCTAAATAACTCCAACAAGATCAATCTAAATCTTTTATTCTTTTTTTTTGTTAAATTATGGGAACAAATATATAACACTTTCTTCTTTTACGTATAGGTGTAAATTTATCACCGCTTAAAAGTTAACAGAATTGTAAGTTTTTTGATCTAAATAGTTACAGTATTGTAACCCGAAACTTATTACGATGTTTATATCTTAAACGGTGATAAATTTACTCGTACACATAAATGAAGAAAGTGTTTTACATTTGTTGCAATGATGTTAAAAAAATCAAAGATTTGGATTGAACTTAGCAGAGTTATTTGGGTTAGTACAATAACAATACATATAAAAGATCGATTCTAAGATATATAACATATATATATAGGGGATGGTTCGAATGTTAACCCTTCCTTACTGCGATAACCGAATAACAATATCTTATTACTTTGGGGTCCACATTAAATTAATCTAAATGTGTAAGTTTTTATTATTTTTTTATTAATATAAGTGGCCCCTACATTAATTTAAAAAATGAAAAAAGAAAAAATCTACATGTTTATATTAGTTTAGTTTGGGCCCAAACTAAGAATATGTAGTTATTTGGTTAACGTAATAAATAAGGCTTAACATTTGATTCTCTCTTTATATATATAGGGGACGGTTAACGTAGATATTAGTGTTAACGTGCTAAACGTAGGAAGCCACAGGAACGCGTCATGTATCATTAGGGTAAGGGGTATTATCGTCCATATAAAATTACAGACTGTGATTTTCAAAATTACAGACTGACATTGAACACCCACTATCACGAACCATCGGGATAATCACAGACTAATAATTATGGACCACATTATATAACAACCACAGACCGTATTTTAACACACATAATCAAGGGCAATATGAAAATCACGGACCGTCATTTAACATGCATGATCAAAGGATCAACTGCATAATCACGTACCAATAATTACGTACCAAGCGTAAAAATCACGGACTACGTAAAAAAAACTTAAAAAACTATAACAATATTATACTCAAATTAAAGATAATAAAATTCTCAATTTTATGGTGTGATTTTTTTTAAAAAATAATAAAGCATGTAAAAGTTATTTTGATTTTTAAAAAACGAGTGGAACTTGTTGTAATATTATAAAATGTGTTAGTTTCCTCTTTTGCCCTTACAGTTATATTTTACACTTATTTTGTGGAAAAAAGTTGTATAAAGTAGGGACCACTAAATTTTAACCATTGATTACTTTGATCAAAGGGTGCAGAATCCATCCTACATTTAGTACGTTAAGAAGCATATGTATTTGATGCGGCTCCTATATATATATATACATATATAGTATGTTAATACCCCGTGTATTACACGGGTAAAATAAAAAAAATAATAAATAGTAAATAATAATATGATTAAAATTTTATATAGTTTAATACGTAAGTAATAAAATAAAGATATTATTTATTTAAACACTAACTTTAATAAAGTTTGTTTTGAAAAACAATTATTGAATATTTTCTATTTCATAATAATTTGGATTTAAAAAAAATACTTTTTTTAAAATTAATATATTTTTTAATGTTTTAAAAACCTTTTTTAATATAAAAATGGATAAAAGTATATTTATTATTTAATATTATTATTATTGAATATGGATGCATTTATTAGAAGAGAGGCGGAAAAATTATTATAAAGATAGTATAGGATAGTGACATGTGTCACATTTTATTTTTATTTATTAGTATATATAGATATAGATATATATCACAAATGTTGTTGATGGTGGTGTTGGAGCAAGAGGTCTAGTTGATTATAGTTTAACCATCAATAACAGTTTTTATATATTGAAAACCAAACCGAACCGTTATCAACGGTTTGGTTTTACTATTTATGCTTTCTAGGTTTTGCTATACTTTTGGACTAAGTTTTTTTAATTTATTAAAAATAAAACCAATTAAACCCAACTGTTTTACGGTTTGAGACTAGTTAATCATATTACAATATCGAATACAATTTTTTTATATTGAATGAAACATAATCATCAACCTTATACGCATATATATATATACACACACAGTCGGGTCCGATATTTAGTAAAAAAAACTAACAAAAAAAATAAACTACTGACCAATTTAGAGGCATAAACACCCTAGTTGAAGGTATCTTAGCTTTTGCTAACCCTCTCATAACCTACTAATTATTTTATTTTGTTTTTCATATTACATGGTCTATATCTGTTATTTTAATTTAACAGCAAAAAAAAAAAAAACGACCATCTATGCTATATAAAAATGATTTTACGATTTTTAAAATAATTCAAAGAAAGGTATAACTCCTCAAAGTTAAAACGTTTAGTACAATTAAACACAAGGATAACTCATAACTATAAAATTACTATTCATTTATTGAGATTCGAGGACACTCACTATTCATTCTGGCAAAAGCTATTGGAATAGTTTTTAATATGAACGCTAGCTAGGAGGAGTAAGTGAATATCAAACTTTTTCCATAACATGATAAAGTGTTTTGTCATTTTTTCTAAAATTACTTAAAAATATACACATAAAAACCTTTTCCTGTACTTGATATTTTTGGGAGTTTACGTTAGGGTTTGTACTTAAGTCATTAGTAAATTAAGGTAGCAGGTCATATGTGCGTGCTTTGCGGGTTATCTCTCCCTTTGGCGTCTTTTCATTAAATTTATTGCAACTCCGTACAAACTAAAAGACTCTCTGGGCTCTGCTTGCGATTCGACACAACGAACCTTGTATTATCATTTCTCCTTTCTTTCTTTTTTTTTTTTTTTTTGACCCTGAAATGGTCAGTTCATGTGGTCCTACCAGTCATTCAATCTTTTGGTGTTTTCACATCCCTCAAATCAACCTTTTGTACTAGATTCTGCATTTTTATCTTTTCTAATTTGTCGTATAATTCTATTCTATTAGACATCTCTAATCTTCTTATTTTCGTTACATAAACAATTATTTTTATTATTCTCTCTTTTCTTTATACATATGTAATGGTCAAAGGAGCTTAACCAGGGCGTATCCGGGTGATGAATATGTTTTAATTTTAAGTTGAGTTTTCTTTACACTATAATTATTTTATTTTTGCTTTGATATATTGTGGTTTCCAAGATGATTATCATCGTTTGACTTTTATGTTAACTGCATCACCCCTAATATCTCTCCTCTCTCTTGAAAACCCTAAAAACCGCCAAGCACGTCGCTGTTGCCTCCATCAGGTGACGCAACCGACGAAAGTTTGAGGTTTAATTAAGGATATTTGACAATGAGACTTTCATCGCTTCTACGGGTTGTTGTTGTCTGTATAGGAAAATCGATGACACGGTCGGTTGAGGGTTATCGCCGGGGAGGTCGTGGGGTTTCCAGGAGAGGTGACTTGTTTTTTTTATTTAAAGAGATAAATGGTAAGGAAGAACGTAGATGAACCGGCCAACAGGGTGCGTATTGAGAGCTTAATTAAGATTAGCTTTATTTTTTTAATTCATCATTTTAGCTATAAAGGGTATAATGGTCATAAACACATAAATCTTTGTAATATAATACGGATGACGTTTGGTGGCTGGATTAAGATGGCAGGAAATGGAAATTAGGAACCAATGATCTTTTTATGGCTTTAATATAGGAAAGTTACATGTTCAAATCCTGAAATTGATAAAATAGGGTTTTATGTTGGGCTAAAGGGTTTTCTCTCATCTAAGGTGGGTTTCCTTCTATTGAGTGTGAATATGATCGGCCATCGGATGGCTCTATGACACGTCAGTGTTCCAAATTGCTATTCAAAAAAAGGAAGTGGAAGTTAGGATTTTTTTTAGGTTAGGTTCAATTAAATGGGTTCATTATCCTAAAAGGTATTAGAATGATAATTTACCATTAGAGATATATGCGATCAAATATGAGAAGGAAAATTCGAAATTTTAGAGAGAAGAGTTATTTGAGGTTAATTTAGGTGGTGTTTTGTTTTTTAAGAGGTAAAATGTCTGCGATCTGCGGACCACATCTGCAAACCTCTTTTGCAGAAGAGGTGGACCAAACATCTGCAAGAAGAGTTTATGAGGGTGTTTGTTTTTAAAAACCTCTTCAAAAAAAAAATGTCTTCCCAACCCACCGTCCCCAACCCACCGTCTTCAACCCCCGTCGACCACCGATGATCCCACCTACCGCCGCACCTCCGATCGTCCCCCTCCACCTACTGTTGAGCCACCACCATCCACCACTGTCACCATCAATCTCGAATCAGAGGCGATCGAACCAGAGGCGATCGAAGGAGATCGAACCAAAACCCTAAACAATCTCGCACGAAGGAACCCTCAGTGGTTTCTGCGACGGCGGTGGAGCAGGGCGGTGGAGATCGAACGACCTAGGGCGGTGGAGGAGGAGACCGCGACGTGGAGATCGAACGAGGAGGAGGAGACCGCGATCGAACCAGAGGCGATCGAAGGCGATCGAACCAAACCCATCTAGGAGAGAGGGCGGCGGCAGTGGAGGAACCCTCACGGTGGTGGGTTGAGGAGAACCCTCACGGCGGCGACGGCGGCGGTGGCTTGAGGGGCGTCGGCCGTGGAGGGCGACGGCTTGGAGATGGGGTGCGGGAATGGAAGGTTGTGGAGGAAACCTAGAAGAGGTTTGAAGATCTTTGAAGATGATGTTCCATGTCTTCTCCAAGAAGAGGTCTCGCAGACGTTTTTTAATGAAATGTCTGCGAGAAAACAAACACCCTACATCTTTCCTTGGTCTGCGAGGTGCAGAAAAGAGGTTTCGCAGACCTTCGCAGACCTTTTTTCAAAAAACAAACAGCCTCTTAGTCATGACTATGTTCTCCCACCTTTTTATATGTTCATAACTATTACATGAGACATTTTAAAAAATATAACATAAAAACAAGCATTTTTTATCTTTAAAATAAGTACATGGTTATAAAAAAATGAAATATTTTCATTTCATTGTTTTTAGTAATCGTAATTGCGTCTTTCTTAAATTTTTGTTTATAATCATCTTTTTGTGTCTTCCTTACAGATCATTGTAACTTTTTAAAGGTAATTGTATCATTCATACTTGTCATTGTGTCATCTTTGCTTGACATGTATTCTGCAACATCATTGTGTTTTGAATTGTTTAAAAGAGCACAACATTGAGCAGAGACCACAAAAAATATAATAATTTGTACAAAAGATACAATGAACTGAAAAAATAAAATTTTTCTATAACAAAGCTATACTAATTTTGTAGATAAAAAATGCTCGTTTTTATGGTATATATTTTTTCAAAAAAATAATGTTGTATGTAATAGTTATTAACATATAAAAAAGGAAGAAAAACTTTATAAAAAGTCAACAAAAGTGGTGATTAATAAAGGCGCCGATGGTTGCATCTTTCTAAAAAAATGTTTTAGGAGTGTATGTGAGAGGATGAAGAGAGAGAAATTTAGGTGTGTAATAATGAAGGATTCGAAGTGACTTCAAGGAAAGGTGGGTGAGCTGGCTATGTGGTTACCGTAAGAAATGGGTTCACGTTTTTATTATAAAACAATAATCAAATATAAATAATAATGTTTCTCTCATTATTAGTAAAAAATAATCTAGTAAATTATTGGTTACACGATTAAAATAAAAGAATATAAATTAACTAATTTATATACCAAACTTGTTTTGACTCATTTCTTCATTGGATACACCAAATAGCCTCCTTGATTAAAGAATAATTAATGTTGAGTCTTTAATCAAGTATCTTGACGAGCAAGTAACAAATGCTTCAATACATTTTCTAGCTTTCAACCACTTATGTATTCCACCTATTCTTCATTAAAATAGAACAAACATGTTGATGACTATGGTTGAGGCACGTATTCAATACCATTCCCTTAAAACAGATTTCACGCATCTTTTTAAGACGAGCGCATCTGTCTCCCAGGGTACAACAACCGAAACAGGTTGTGTACTACTGGGATTAACCTAGCACCTGAAAAAGATATTTTAAACAAGAGCTTGAAGAGTTGAAAAAGTTGAAAATTCTTCAAAGTTTGTGTGAGATGGTTAATGGTATGTAGTATTCTTTTCAACCAAAAAACAAGACACCAATTGTCTTGTATTTATACTACAAGATGGTGATTCCAAGAGTCTTGACATAATACATATAATCAATATATGTAATTTGAGGAATCTTGATTTAATTACGCAAACTCATAAAATAAGAAAGTGTTTTAAATGTGTTTACAATGATGTTAAAAAAAATCAAAATTTTGACTTTATCTTGACGGGTTAATTAAAGTTATTGCTTTAAAAGTGAGTTATTTTTTTATCCTTCCCCTACACACACACATGATCAAATACAAATTGGTAGTTTTGTAAAAAATGTTAAAAGTGTAAAAAGCAAAGTGTTATTATAAATAACAAAGTGCTATTATTAACAAAAAACTGTTAAATATTAATTATAATAACACTTAGTTAATAATATAATAGCACTTTGTTTTTTACACTTTTTACAAAACTAGCACTTTGTACATTATATATATATATATATATATATATATATACACACGGAGATGATCAAAAATTAACTTCTTCTTATTGCATTAACCGAATAAATGTGTAGGTTTTTTCTTATTTTTTAATTAATGTAATTAATGTATGGCTCAGTTACATTAATTAAAAAAACCTAAATCTTTAAATTAAATTTAATGTGGGTTAAAAAGTAATAAGAGATAGTTATTCGGTTAACGCAATAAATATAAGTTAACAAATGAACCACACACACATATTTGTTTTTTATTTCTAAATGGAAAACGTCACCATTAGGCGTCCCTCATCGACCGGTCTCACGACCAACATGAGGGATGTAAATCGCGCGACCTAGGGAATTGTTTTTTTTCTAGTTTGTGTCTTTACAAGGGATTGTAGTCTCCTACTTTTTAAACACCCCAATGTTTTCAAAGATTTATATAACATTTATGTGAAACTCTTAATGAATTCGTTATTTTTTTTCTTCCTTTTCGGAACAATAAACTGGTTTATTTATATATAGATGAAAAATTGAATATAAATAGATTTTATATAAGAAAAGTAAGAACCAGTAGATGTTTGACATGTGACGTGCTATAATAATAAAAATTAGTTTGAGACTTTCGGACTCTTATGAGTTTTTATTTTCAAGCTTCGTAAATGCATGTAGTAATTATTATAACTAAAGTTTAAAGGGTTTGTATATTAAGTTGGTTGTCTGGTTCGTTTAGTTTATTAGAATTAAAAAAATTCTTAAAAAATCATATATGTTTGGTTTGCAACAAAGAAACTAAAATTAGAATGGTACGTTTCCTTCAACAAGAGGAATCCAATTGGGATAACTATATGCAAATGTAATAAATTTTTCATACTGTCTTAATTAAATCACTGAAACTTATTTTTTGTTTTAATTAGGTCATTCAACTTAATATATGTGTTTTAATCCTATATAAATAATATAAATAATCTTAATATGTTAGGGCGATATAATCATTTCATAAAGCAAATAATTTTTATACATATTTAACTTATTCAAATATCATGCGCAAATGTGAATGATTTTAAATAATTTTTAATTTATTATTTACTTTATTAAATGATTATATCACCACTTAACATATTAAATAAGTTACATATGTAAGTTGAATGACCTAATTGAGACAAAAAAAAAGTTCTAGTGACTTAATTGGACAGTATGAAAAATTGGTTATATTTGTGTAGAGTTGTCTTTTCAAATTAGTGAAGGAATTCAAAACTCTTATAGAAGAACTTAAATTCCTATCAAATTAGTAAAGGAACCTAAAAATGCAATAAATTTCCAAATTGTCATTATAT
Organism: Mikania micrantha; assembly: GCA_009363875.1. Taxonomy (NCBI): domain Eukaryota; kingdom Viridiplantae; phylum Streptophyta; class Magnoliopsida; order Asterales; family Asteraceae; genus Mikania; species Mikania micrantha. The sequence goes on from SZYD01001910.1 coordinate 21,643, forward strand.
ATTATCAACTTTTAACTTACTATTAATATAAAAGAACTTCAATTTTGTTGCAATATAATGTAGCAGTTTACCTAGAACATTTAAAAGTATGTTAAAATCTTGGATTATGGCACTTGTTTTATATCATATATCTTAATTTCCATATCACCCATGAAAAATGGTCTCAGCTTTACCATTGGGCTTACAGCCTAGTGGTACTTCTTGACCACCAGCAATGCAAGGTCTTGGTTTCGAGTCTCACCTGGAGCAAAAAAAATGTTCTGGGAGAGCTTGGGGGTTTTCTCAGTGAGTTTCCTCCTACATGGTGTGACGGTTCCTCGATTCGGCACTCGCCAACGCCCGGCTTTAAATGTTTCCGGAGAAGCCACCCACTGTCTTCCCTCTTGAAACCACCGTTATCGACTTGGTTATTGGTGGTCTCGGTTGATGTAAATAGTTTTTAATTCAAAGCAGAGTAGGTGATTATACTCTTCTTTTTAATCTGCACACTATTTGCACTTTTAAAAGTTGTTTAAGGATATCTTTACAACCTTTACGTGCTGGGTAAAATTCATCAGGGATGGCAAATCTATCAGTCTTGATAAAGCGTGAACAAAGAGAAATAATATAAACCAAAAACGTATTCAACAAACTAGCCGATGTTTTTATAATAAAGAACTAATGGGAAAAAAGAATGAACTTCTGGCTTTTGGTCACTGTATTATCCGTTTTGAACTTCAGATTTTGTCATCGCCTCAAGCCCTCAATCTAAACCATTTAAAAAGTCAGATTAACAATGTAAATTAGTTCTTACACTTAGTATGATAATTGTATAATGTACTTGAACCAAATTACACACATCACAATAGAAATGTTTAATTTTGAATCAATATTTTATCAAGGAACAAAAGAATTAATCATTTATTTCCATATGATTTAAAGGTCACAAATCTAACTTTTTTGTCCTTTCATTTTAAAATTAAAAATTTGTGAATTTAAATAACGTTATAGTTCTCTTCCGAATATTGATTTTTAATCGAAGATCTCTATGGAGGTATATATGTGTGTATGTATGCATGTACTATAAATTCTTTGCATGCTGATATTAGGCTAGATTTTATGAAAAGCAGATGAAAGTGTAGAGAGGTCAGAAGAAGATTTAAATAGCAGAGGGGAGGAATCCAAGTGGACAGCAAATGAAGATCTAGCTCTCAAAGATAAACTTTTACAAAAATACAGCAAATATATTAGTTCTCTGAAGCATGAATTTTCAAACAAGAAGAAGAAAGGAAAACTACCGAAAGAAGCAAGACAAGTACTTCTTGACTGGTGGAACATTCACTATAGATGGCCTTATCCAACTGTAAGTATCCCAATACTTGTTAAAATCATACATCATATTATATACGCATATGTATCATATTTATTTTCTAATGTACTCACCTTGCCATACCATGGGACTAATTCCTTCACTACTGGTATGTACAATCAGTTTTTGCCTGGCATATTTGGGAATCCATGTTGGGCTTGATCAGCGACGTACAAAAGTTATATGTCGTTTGCAGTCAATTATGATAGAGCTTGAAATCATTTGATATATTCACTATGTATAATTCTAATATGCTTATGTAATTATGGAATGGATCCACATGAGAATACCAAAATCTATTTAGAGATATACACAACAACAACAACAAACATACACTTCGAATGGGGTCTCGGGGAGGGATAGTTGAAAGACACACCTTACTCTTACCCGGAAAAAGTAGAGAGACTGTTTCGTAAGGAGTCATCTGTCTCATGGTTTTGGCCATTTAAACACACACACACACACATATATAGGATTGAATCCTATGAAAACCCAATCTTAGAAAGAACACCCTTAAACCCTATGTGAGCCATTGATTTGGAATCTTGAAAATAAATATGTGGTCCAAATTAAACCTGAATAAAAAATTAGGTTTTGAATAAACAAATCATTTTTAATGTCGGTTAATGTGGACCACATATTTATTTTCAAGATTCCAAATCAATAGCTCACATAAGGTTTAAGGATTTTCTCTCTAAAATTGTGTTTTCATAGGATTCAATCACCATATGTATGTGTCTGTGTCTGTGGGTGCGGGTGCGGGTGCGGGTCCGGGGGGGGGGGGTGTATGTAAGGATTTTTTTTACATTAATCAAGGGCAAATAAGCACACATAACCACATACATAAAGACATGTTCAATTAACTAAAACAGAAATAACACCTAACCATACTCCCCCATTCCGCACCCTAAAAAATAAGCAAAAATCCTACATTCCAAACAAGCACGCATATGGGCATAACATACACACATTATCCAATGAAAAGGAGGAAAAAAGCACTACAATCCTACCCCTCCATCCTGCAACCAAGCTTCTACGCAAAAATCCTTCACTCCGGCCCAACAAGCATATCAGATATACATATTATACAAAGTAAAATAGCCCAAGAATATGAACTATAAAATGGGACGGATCTAGGCGTATATCCTAAACTATCACTTAAAGCGTATATCCTAAAAAACTATCACTCAGATACACCACTCCCATATCGTGCCTCTTTCGTTCCCTAGCCTTTGCAAGCTTGTACATGTCGTGTTCTCCTTCTTTAGTTTCAAGTCGTGTATACAATTCTAATAGAGATTATAGTTATATTGATATATTTGTAATACTTAGTAATAATGGTAGGGTTTAGTAAGGGTAGTTTGGTAATATTGATCTCTAGTTTTTTGTTAGTGGGTTATAAATAGATGTTAGACTTATGAGTTTGGTAGGAAAGGATTTGTTAATTGTATTGGCTCTTGCTTATGGCAGTGAGAAGGGTTTAACCCTATATTGTTGATTTCTCTTTTGATGTAATTTTGATCTTTAGTAATACAATCATTCTCAGTCTTCCTCCTATCATTTCCTTTTTCAATTCCTATTTCAATTGTGTGATTGATTTGGATTCTCATCAATGGTCCGACCTGCCTTATACACCTTCAATTTCATCCCAGTTTCATCTCTGTTGGATCAAATTGTCGGATACCTGTCGTTCTCCACCTTCAATTTCATTTTGGATTCATCATTGCTGGATTTAATCGTTGCCGTCGCCCTCCAATTTCCGCCAATTTCATAGTTTGTCGGTTTATTTTCCGGCTTCACACCTCAAGTAATCGTTGATTTCAGGTTCTGTTGATTTCAATTTCATCATCGTGTTTTCCGATTTGGCTCAATTCATATTATCTCTTAATCTCAAATCCTATCGATTCTGTTGGGTTAGACACCTGTGCCGTTCTATATTACCCAGCCTTCCTGTTTTCCTTATCAGTCATGATCAATCAAATCTCTCGATTAGAAGCTCAAGAACAACTGATCGTTCAACTTCAACATGACGTGGCAAAAATCAAATCTTCGCTCCAATTGTTGCACGAGGATCGAGCGGTTTCAATTGAATTTCGCAAAACTGTTCTCAATTGGAGGAAGAAACATGACAAACAATTTGTTGAGACTCTATCAGGATCATCTGGCATTAGTTTGTCCAATTTCAAGACGACCTTCGGCTCCAAGGATGATTCAGTGGATTTGCATGAGCTCCAATTTCTTGAATTCAGTGGATTTGAATCTTCGAGAGACATTCAAAAGTTGAATCTTATTTTGGGCACTCATTCCACTCCTGATGCTTTGGCAACAGACATTGAAGAGATGGTTATCCCTAATTCCAGCAATATTTATGTTTCTAGTTTTAGGGATTTTAATTCCCTTGGGCCTTTTGAAGCTACTACCATATAGGGCCAGTCTATACCCATACTAGGTGGGTCAAATCCATCATATGGCCTGCAGTTCACATCCCTAGCAAAGAATCCATACTCATTCCCTGCCAATCGATCAGGAGCCTCTTCTACCCCTGAGTCGGGACTTGTTTTGGATCGTGATCGAGGAGTTCGATATCTTCTGCGCTTGGAATGGAAAGGACGTAGGAAGAAAGGAATTTGTTTGCATTGGGGTAATCGATATAGGCCAACTCATAAATGTCCAGAAGGCAAGTTCATTGAAGCGAGGTAGGATCAATGGTTAACTCCCAAGTATTGAGGACAAGACTTTTAAATAAGGGGGAGAAATTATAGAGATTATAGTTATATTAATATAGTGGTAATACATAGTAATAATGGTATGGTTTAGTAAGGGTAGTTTGGTAATATTGATCTCTAGTTGTTTGTTAGTGGGTTATAAATAGAGGTTAGATTTATGAGTTTGATAGGAAAGGATTTGTTAATTGTATTGGCTCCTGCTTATGGCAGTGAGAAGGGTTTAACCCTGGATTGTTGATTTCTCTTTTGAGGTAAATTTGATCTTTAGTAATACAATCGTTCTTAGTCTTCCTCCTATTATTTCCCTTTTCAATTCCTATTTCGATTTTGTGTTTGATTTGGATTCTCATCATTCCTTGTACGCTTTGTTCTTAGATTCTGCTACTGTTCTCTATGTCTCTCGCCTCGCATCTTTGTGCCTCGTCTCCAGTCGTGCCCTCTCTTCATCCTCCGTACATCTGGCAAATTCTCTAAACCTCTCCTGTTTTTCACTTTGTCTCTCGCCTGCCTACCTTATTGGTTGTCATTCCAAGTGTCTCCTTTGCTGCTCTTGTCACGTTGTCTGCCATATCATCCCCCATCTGATTTGCATCTTCGCACATCATGTTATGTCACACCGTCAAATTCCCACTCGTGGTGTCAGTCCACGTGGGTGTGACGTGGCCAGAACACAGCTCATGGTCATATAGAACACCTCTATATGAGTTTTCAAAATACAGAGTTTGACATAAAAGTTCAACACAGTAGTTTGCAGCGGAAATATAAGTAGTTTCATAATGCAGCGGAAAATTAAATGTTCAACAAATGCAGCGGAAATATCATTTGTCAGACACTTCATTGTATCAATACATATCGTAAATAAAAATTGTTTTCAAATGATAAGATAGAAATGCATGCGGTTCCTAGTGCTCGTCCCTTAGAATGTGCGTTCCTGATATCCATAGCCTGTTAGTTACCTGAGAATACAAGTTTTGAAAAAGTGTCAACACAATGGTTGGTGAGTTCACAGGTTTTAATATACATATATAGTAAGAAAACATGTGTCATGCTATTTATCAAATGTTAGTACCGAGCCCTAGGCTCCAAGTGTCAGTGCGTCACTACCGAACTAGACTTGTTTGTCCTTGCCTCCCCTGTGTCTCGTACACACAGTAAATTAGGTCAGAGTTTGCACGGGTTATGACATCCAGTCAACATTGTGCCCCGTGGGGTTAGTCATACCCTAATGGATCCATCCAAATCTACCACGTTGTTCGTACATTAACGGTAAGACTTTGTGATGACTTGTTACAAGTTCAACACTTAATGTTTGTCCAATAAACCAGCATACACAATAAAAATGTTTGTATAGTAGTAGTTGTTTGACTCGATACAACTAGTATTCTCCCCCTATTTGAAATGTTTGAAAAGAGTTAAAGAGGGGCCGTAAACTCACCTTAATGAAGAAAGTAACCAGCAAGCGTAAGCTCCTGCGTCGAAGAGCGTATCGGTCACCGGCGACCTATATCGTATACCATACGTGAGTTCGTGTAACGACTGTGTTCGTGTTAGTGCTCGTGTTTGTGCTCAACAACCCTCGGTTGTTCATGTTTGTACGTGTCGGTCCACAATGACCGTGTTTGACTGCGTTGGTCCATAACGACCGTGTTTGACCGTGTTTGACCAATTTTGACCGTGTTTGACCGAAGTTGACCGTGTCAAGTCAATGACCCGTTGGTGAACCGCGTGTCGGTTGTGAATCGTGTATCAATCGTGTAAGTGTTCGTCGTGTGCAAAACGGGCAAGTCGCGTCTATGGACAACTTACTATTTATAGTAAGTTTCCATTTATGGAAAGTTCACAAAGCATAACGGTTTTAAAGTTCTATCATGCTCGTTAGTCCTACGTGATCATGTTAACACATAGCATTTTCATCATGCGATTCAATTAAGCATACAAGTCACATTTGTCATACAAAAGTTTCCTAAAATAGAAAGTTTCCATTTATAGCATACGTGATATCGGAAACCATCTAACTTAGCATACTATCACCATATCACAATATATTAAACCATTTATCATGCTCAAATCACACAAAATGTTCCTAAGTCGGTTTTTGTAAAAATAAAGTTACTATAAATAGTAACTTTGCCCATTTGCATACAAATGATTATTCTAAGCCATTCTAATCCATTTTTATGTCACAAATCATCAAGATAAACCATCTAACATCATTTAAGCATACTCATTTAACCATAACCATCAACTAACAACATTTCACTTTAAAAAGTTACTAAATATGGTAACTATGTCAAAAATGACCATAACCAACATCTAAGTCATATTCTAAGCATCAATATCATCCTAAATGCATTCAAACAACATTTTCATATACATGCATGATCATCATTTTCACCAAATCACTATTTTATGAATAAAAAGTTTCTAAAAATAGAAAGGTTCATTAAAATCACATTTTTAATCATCAACCCAAGATCTAATCATGTTATCATGTTCCAATATCATCAAGAAACATATCTACATAATCAAAATCATCCCAATCATCATGGACCATACATGCATGCATTCAAAATGCTATAAATCTTCATTTTAAGCATAGAAACATATGTACAATAACTTGGATCATTACAAATCATCATTTTATCCTCATAGATCATCAAGAAGCTCATCTAGGTCAACAAACCCAGAACTAAAAGAGAGTAAATTCGTGCATGCAAAGCTAGAGAGCTTGCATGTGTATGTAATGGTGGTTTTAAGCCACTATAGTGTTAGAACTACCTTCTATTGCTTCAGGGTCTCTGGGATGATGCTCTCAACTGCTTCTAAGGCTCCTGGACAGCAAGAATCTTCAGGAATCACAAGGTGGTGATGGTTCTTCGAGCTCCCAAGTGAGAAGTAAGCTTTAGTCTCTCAACCTTAAGCTTGAAATTGGTCTTCAATGGTGAAAAATGATGGTTTCAGGGTGTAGAAGACGAGTTTAGTAAAGAGATAACGTGTGAAGCCGGAGAAATGATGAGGTTTGATAGTATAGGCATCATTGTCTTGGTTTTATAAAGATATTGTCGACTGGGCGGCGTCGCGTACCGCGGTGGGGCTCCCAGAAAATCTCAGCGTACCGCGACGGATTTCGGGATTCAAATCCTCCCGAATCTCGTCGCGTGTCGCGACAGGTCTTCTTGTGGACCATCGCGTACCGCGATGGGTCCACAGAGAGCCCAATAAGCCCCATTTAATGGGTTTGATCCGTTCGTCGTCGTTTTCACGTTTACGAACTATCGTTTGGTCTTGTTTGAACTTCCAAGTTCAATGTGTGAGTGTTTTGTGAGGTTTCAAGTGTTGTGTTACACGATGTGCTTAAACGTTCACCAACGTTCGTGTGTTTTGACACGTGTGTGATGTTTCTCGATAATTCCTCGAATTATCTAGTCGTGTGTCAGTGTCTGTACTGTCGTGCCACGTGTCACATTAAATTAAGCTAATTCTAGTGCCACGTGTACAAAATCATTTAAATAAATATTTAAATAAAATCAAAGCTGACCTGAAAATTACGGGTTGTCACATGTTATATCAACTTGATATGACAATTGTATATTATTGAATATGACAATGAAGATAATAGCTCTCTATATAAAGAGAGAGATGAACAGATTACATGACAATCATTAACATAAATAATAAACATAAATCTTGGACTAATATTACACCTCAAGCTAAGGCACGAAACACGAAATGGATAAACACGAACATGACCCGTTTAAAATACGCGAACACGAACATGACCCGTTTAAAATACGCAAACACAAAATGACCCGTTAAGTAACATGTTGAGCCGTTTAAAACACATAAACACAAAATTATTTGTTAAGGAACATGTTAACAGTTAAAATTATAAATGACCTGTTAAATAATTTGTTGAAGACCTTTTAGGGAACCAAGGTTAGAGAATAAAAATTTTAGAAGGTAATCGTTTACCAACCTATTTTATTATGCTATTTATTTTAAATTTTAAATTATACACGAGTCTTAACGAGTATTAACAGGTGTTAACGGTTTTTTATCTTTTTAAACATGAAAATAAACAGGATATAACGTGTCGACCTATTTTAGACACGAAACATGTTAACGGTAAACACGAAACATGCTAAAATGATGTCGTGTTAACGTATGCGTGTCTGAAATTGCCAGCACTAACATTGGGCTAAGTAAAACCCGTGTTCCAGGAGTCGACTCATCTGAACTCTGATCCACGAAAATGGACCAAAATTTAGATTCAGTTTATTATATTTTGATGTTTTAAATTTTGACCGATACAATAATTGAAAGAGTGAAGCGTAGTATTATGAAGCTCCCGCTACCCATAGTTATAAAATTTGTTTGTTGAGAGAAGCATTAAAGTTATGATATATAAGGTTAATTTGTGCAGGAAGCAGACAAAATTGCGCTAGCAGAATCAACGGGGTTGGACCAAAAACAGATAAATAATTGGTTCATAAATCAAAGGAAACGTCATTGGAAACCTTCGGAAAATATGCAATTTGCAGTTATGGATAATCTGTGCGGATCGTTTCTTGTCAACAACTGATGGATTTCTTATGTTAATCATCATATATCTCTTGTTTAATATGGTACGATCATCAATAACGTCTTTTATATATGTTACTTCTCATCAATGTGTTTGAGTTAATTAAACGTGGTTCTAAATACAAATTAATATTTGCCTATAGCTTGGAGTAGTTAAGCAACAAGGTCTTGGGTAGATGATGCAGTTAAGGAAAAATAAATAAATAAATAAAATAATAATTCAATATTTCCTTGATGAACAAGAAATTAAGTTTCGCTAACTACCCTTAATTTGCCCAAAAAATGAGAATAACTTAAGGTTCTGAAGCCAAGCAAATCAACTACTGTCTGCCCCTATAATCGATTTACGCTTACAACTTCACTTGGACGTACGCTAAGTATCACCTGGTTATGATCCAACATACCCAGAGCCACCAATCCACTAGGGCACCTTGAAATGCTTACCTAATATTTAATACTAGGCATTATTTATCATCTGCAATAAACTAATTGTATTCTGTCATCATCCTCATCCTGCTTCCATAGTCACTAGGATCGCAGTACCGTCTGGTATGGTAACGTGGCACGGGATCGCAATTCGCTAGGTCCCTAAAATTCGGTACGTTGGGGGGTAGGCTCATCTCGGTGCGCTCCGGTACGGTGTACCAAATAATAAAATACAATGTACCCATTAAAACATATTACATAACTTAAATTCAAAATATATTACATAACTTAAATTCAAAACATATTACATAATTTAAAAAATATAATTTTATAAAAAACAAAACATATAAAAAATAAAAAAATAAATAATAGCATGCGAGAAAGAAAAATAATTATTATGGTAAATATGAAACTTCCAAAAATTTCAAAATAAAAAATTGACTCAAAATTTCAAAATTACCTCCAATTCACATTGTCATTTCAACCCCATGTGTACAAATTTCTACTTTTTCATAATAAAAAATTATAGTGAAATACGAAATCCTACTTTTATTCTTCTTCATGAGAAGTGAAAACCCTATTTTTCAGAATAAGCCATGTTCTCAAAACTCAAACCATACCTTTTTGCCTTGGAGATTTTCCTCCTTGTCACCCTCTTGTTTAGTCTTCAGACTCCATCGTCTCCATTGGCTCACCATAAAGAGGTTCATCTTCTTCACATTCATCAGAGGCGGTCTTTTTTCCAAAACCATTTTCGTTCAATTGTTTGTGATTAGTAATCCGATTAGGGTTCGTTGGATGAAGAATCGTGAGCTGAAGAATCGACATATCTAAGGTTGTTATAGGAGTCGACGATTTCAAGTAAGATGGCTCGTGATACGCGAATACCGACGATTCATCTACTCCGACGGCTCAAGCTACCCAGGTACGTGACTTAAACTCGTCTAGAACTACTAACAGTGTCGAATGGATCGTCAATTTTGATGTTCAAAACGCGATCCAAACCATACCGGGAACGCGATCGTACCGCGAATTGGTACGAGCGATCTGGATCGTAAAACGTGGGTGTATGACTGATTTCTGTGACTATGCCTGCTTCTAATATTTATTTCAAAGAAATGTAAGCAGTTAAAATAAGAGTGAATAGTTTGTCTTGAAATATTAATTGGATTTTAAACAATTCTATCATTATAGACAATCCTATCTATTATCATTATAGACAATCCTATCTATATTATCTATGGAATTTGAACCTAAAATTTATTTACAATTCAGTATTTCCTCTAACATCGGCCCTTCTTATTTCTATTGTACATCGACATCACGGAGCATTATGCGGTTCTATTTGTTGGGAATTATGGTGTTTTTCGCAAACTTTGATTTTTTACTTTTAAGCAAAAACGAGTTTGACCAATTAATATATATATATATATATATATATATATATATATATATATTAAATCCATATATAATATAAGTTTAGCGGAATTATGATTTTATATTTTTTACTATTAAAAATCCCAATCAGGATCAAGGTTACAAAACATGTAAACATGAATAATAAAATTAATCCAATTTACTGATGAGAAAAGATTATACTCTTTGGTTAATATTTAACCGTTTGAGACACCAAGGTTCAACGAATGAATGCTAGAACAAGAACACGAACAAGTTCCTGGTTCACAACGGAAGCAGTTAGTGGTATGAAATTAGGATAAAGATGATTATTCTTCTATTAGTTTCTCCTTACACCAAGATTCTTAAGTTCTTAAAAAATCACATTCTCTTACAAGAAAGATCAAGATGGTTCTTCCTTTTTCTACAACAATCTTGCACCATACTTCATAACCCATCGAGATTGCACAAAATCTTGATCACTCAAGCATTAAAGAAAGCTTGAAAGTGAGAAGGAATGAAAACAAACACCCCTACTCCAAGGGATGAAATTCATCAAAAGTTAAGGAATCACATTCTTTATCAAATGGTGCATTTCATTCTTATGTGTAACCAAACACGTTTTTTTCATTCCAACATAATGACTCATTCCATTTCATCTTTCATTCATGCATTACCAAACACATATATCATAAAAGGCTTACCAAGAGGAACAATAACCCATTTTAGCAGGATTGCTGATAGGATGTTGCATTATAGGTCCACAAACCGGTTTACTGTAGGAACCGGTTCTGCTTTTGGTTTTGGTTTTTTTAAAGGTCCGATTAAGGAAACGGTTATTTTTCACCTGAAGTTGCAGTGGGTCATTGTGACGTTATGCATGAGCTATTTGGTATTGGACTCGTAGTGGTAGATGTCATAGGAAGGCAATCACTAATTTTAGTAGTTTTTTTCTCTTATGTTTGTAAAGATTTAAACATGCATCATTTTTTATAGGAAATAATAATCATTAAAATAAAAGGCATGACACTCAAAAATTGGCTACAAATATTATAACTAATATTGTCAAAGTGGATGATAAAGTTTCAAGTAAGGTGCATTCAAGGAGAAAGAGGACGGGAGAAGTTGGGGTCATGGAGTTCAGTATTTGGTCAGTCACTTGACATGTTCAACACTCGTCAACCAGAATTCAGTCATGTTATGTTTGTTTTAACACCTTTTTTCAGTGCTTTTGTTTGAAGAATTTTGTTGTTTAGCCTTTTAAGTGACGTCGTTTAATGCTTTTCCTCTTATGTTGAAACATTTCTTTTATGCTTATGTCATTCTACAACAAATTTGATTGATCTATTATATCATATCATAAAATAAACCAAAGACCCATTTGTGTTTATATGATTTGCTAATATTTCATTCTTGCTCCTTATATTTCATGAATTACGCATATGATTTCAAACTTTAAACATTTATAAAACATACAATCATTATATGAGTAATTTGGTCAAGCATTTAAGAATAATTTAATGACCTAACGATTGTATCTGTTACAGATGTTTAAAGTTTGAGACAATATGAAAAATTTATGAAATCTAAGAACTAAGAATAAAATACTAACAAAACACGTAAACCATCTCAGTAATTTACTCTAAACCAAAATACAGAAACAACCCATCACAATATAGAAACTAATTTAAAACCATTATTCGACATAAAACTGAGTAAAAAAATGGTTAATCTCAAAAGACTGAGAATCAAAAACTCGAATACAAGGTATTTCAACATACAAAATTCACATTTTTTTGGCTTGTAATCCTCAAGACTGAGATGAACTCCAATTCAAAATCAGGTTTCCTACCTCTTGCCTCAAATCTGCCCTATTTGAAAACATTGAACGAAAAAGAGGATCGAAACAAAATAAATAAAAATCCCATCTTCCAAACATTAAATGAAATTGGCCCTCTTCAGAAACCTGATCAATTTGCAGTAATGAGGCCATATAGATTCAATGTAGTCCAAATACTTGTCAATTATCCATTCTTGAACATGCTTCCATATTCCTTTGTAGCCTAAGTTTCTAAAATCCACAAAAGGTTGCCATAAATGAACATATATGGTTTCTTTGAGCTTCCCACTGATGACATAATTGTAATAAACAGGCAAGTTTTTGACCACTTTGATCGATAGCTTGAAGCTATAAACGTAGAGCAAGCATAACCCTTGTATGATTTTGATGTAGAGTGCAACAAGCAAGGGCCCACATATCCATAGCGGAGTCAGTTCCTTTGCAACCTCAGGTCCATATTTCATATTGACTGCTAGATACATGGGTATGCTGCAGATTAAGTTGGTATAGATTAACAAAATACATGGATTAACTTCATGTTATGAAAAAGGAAATGTGAAATAAGAAAGGAGATTTCAAAATTTAAATGATGCAAATAATCAAGCATAGGTTGGAACCAAATATGGAATCATTAGTCACAAAAGTGGCCCATGTTGGTTCGGCCAACCCTGAAAACTAAATGTGACAATTTCAACCAATAAATGGTCAATTCATCACCAAAAGAGGCATTGCCTCAATGGTACCCCATGATTCTTCCAAATGGGAGGTCATGGGTTCAAATCCCTCCCGCAGCGAAAAAGGGGTCTGAGGAGGGTCAGAGGGTTTTCCCAGTGGGGTTTCCTCTTGGGGTGGTTGTGGTGGCTCATGAGAGGTCCAGGTAACTAGACCTTGGTGACATGGCCTGGAAAAAGTATGTTCACACGATTGAGACCTTCGCCATTCAAAAAAAAAATGGTCAATTCACCAACAAACAGCCAATTGAGGAAAAAAGAACAAAAGGATATGGTTCGAAAGGAGACGACCTTATGTGTACTTTTAATGTACAAAACCTCCTAAGTCTGCTTATTCAACATTTTTTTATTATTATCCAAATAATATAACTTTTGTGATCATAAACACACCAAGTATTTACTCAAATCCATAATGTTGAAAAAAAAATATCCAATTGGACCCAACCCACTTTGACTAATTGCCCAACCCGCCCATTTTACCTCTACAAAAATGGCCCTTCTCTACCTTTTTGGTAGGGGTAAGGTTTGTGTTCATCTCACCCCCAGACCCTACTTAAAAGTGGGATTTCACTGGGTATGTTTGTTTGTTTTTACCAAAAATGGCCCTTACATCATAGTTGTTAAAAGCCCTCACCCAGCTCACTCTTAGCGCTTATGTGATGCTTGGGCGCATATTAGGGTTTTTTTTTTCAAAAGCCATTAGAGGCGGTGGCTTAAGGGTAGACGAAGCTGAATCCAGGCGGTGGCTTATTAAAAAAAAAAAAAGCATTTTTTATTTTTATTTTTGGTTTAGATATTATTGGATTTCATTTAATCTTTTTCTTAAATACTAGACTAAACGAATAAGGAAAATAACGTTTTATGTATTATTAGTTTTGAAAATCAAAAATTTGAGCCTACTACCCCGACTCTTCGGTCTAACCGCATTATCGGCTTCATGAGCTTGTATTCAAATTTTCTTCCAATTGAGCTCCATTAACTTACAGAAATGAGGTTAGTGTTTTTAATTTTTGGGTATAATTCTAATCGAATTGCAAATAGCAGTCAATTTTTCTAGTTTTCTACGTCTGCTTGTAATCGAAGTGCTTATGACAATGAGGATGAATATGAACCCAATGATGCAATAGAAGTGGATGAAAAGTTTGATAATTTTGATGATGGCTTTGATAATTAAATAAGGTCTTTAGTACTTTTAAACTTTTTAGTTTTATGGGTTTGGTATTACTTATGATGAAAACTTTGGTATTGATTTGTAATGTTTGATTTTTCATCATGGAATTGGTTTTTATCATTTGATATTTATTAATATGAATTGGAATTTTGGCATAATGGAATTGGTTTTTATCATTTGATATTTATTATGTTATATGCTAAAGTATAAAGGAAAAACTTCATAGAAATGTAACCAACTTTTCATTTTTTTTATTATATGTGCGTTTTTTTCTTAGACTAGCACTTTTTTTTGCCTATCGCCTAGGTCCTGGGCTAGACCATTGTGCCTTAAGTGCGCCTAACGCCTTTAACAACTATGACTTTGATGAAGATCGATTCCAGTATATAGCCATAATGAAATAGAAACTAGTATTGGACTGAACAATTAAGGAAATTAGGTTATAGATTCACACAAGCAAATACGATTACATCAAAAGAAGATGTCCCAGGGTAAACCCTTCTCCAAGCATAAGCAGGAGCCCGTATTCAATCTAAACAATTTTCTTCACACCTCAACTCACAAGCCTCACCACTATTTATAACCCACTAACACATAGCTAGAAATCAATATGACCAAACTACCCTTATCTAGAAACTACCATTGCTACTAACTATTACTAACATATTAATATAACTATGATCTCTATCATTACTCCCCCCTTATTTAAAAGTCTTGTCCTCAAGACTTGGGAGTTAACCATTGATCCTGCCTCCCTTCCATGAACGTGCCTTCCGGACATTTGTGAGCTGGCCCATAGCGATTACCCCAACGCAAACAATTTCCTTTCTTCCTACGTCCTTTCCATTCCAAGCGCAGAAGATATCGAACTATTCGATCACGATGAACAGCCTGTCCCCACTCAGGAGTAGAGTATGCTCCTGATCGGATGGCAAGGAACGAACATGGATTCTCTGGTTGGTGTGTGAACTGTCGGTCATAGGGTCGCGTTGAACCACCCGGTTTGAGCATAAACTGACCCAATATGTTAGTAGCTTCAAACAAACTAAGGGAATTAAAATCCCGAAAGTGAGAAACAGAATTGTTGCTGGGATTAGAGAGGACCATCTCTTCTTCAATGTCTGTGGCCAAAGCATCAGGATTGGAAAATGTGTCCAAATGGAGAGTCACCTTTTGAATGTCTCTCAAAGATTCAAATCCAATGAATTCAGGCCCTTGGAGCTTCTGCAAATCCACTGAGCCATCTTTGGAGCCGGAGGAGTTATTTGAATCGAACAAAATAACACCAGATGATCCCGATTGAGCCTCAACAAGTTGCTTGTCCTGTTTCTTCATCCAATCAAGAACAATTTTGCGAAATTCAATAGAAGCCGATCGCTCCTCTTGCAACAATTCGAGCGATGTTTTGATTTCTGCCACTTCGTGCTGAAGTTGAACGATCTGTTGTTCGTGAGCGTCTAATCGAGAGTTTGGATTAACCATGATTGGCAATGAAAACATGAAGGATGAGTAAAAGTAAAAAATGTAAAATAGAACTGACACAGTGTATAATCCAACAGAATTGACGGATGATGAAATTGAGTTAACAAAAATTGAATCAAAACAGAATTGAAATTGAAATCAACAGAAATTGAATCAACAGAAATGAAAATTGAAATTAACAAAAATTGAGAGTAAGAGATAATAGGAATTAACTCACATCTTGAATTGATGCGACTGGCAATCGGCGGTATTGAGCTTGAAGATCTAAACGGAAAGTTTGATTCACCATGATTGAAGAAAGGAACACGGGAACGAGTTTAATCAAATCGTGAATTGAATCAAGTTCGAAGTGAAAGTGAAATCGTGAATTGAAGGATACCACGGAAATCAAATTGGAAACACAATGCGGAAATGGAAAATGGAAAATGGCGTAACCTGCAATCAGCGGCTAATTGAGCGACGAAGGTGGAGAATCCACTGACAATCGGCTGAAATTGAGGAACAACGACGGCTATTAGAACCAGTAATGATGAAACTGGAATCGAATTGAAGGAGTAGACGGCAGGTCGACGGCAGGTCGGGCCATTGATGAAGATCGATTCCAGTATATAGCCATAATGAAATAGAAACTAGTATTGGACTGAACAATTAAGGAAATTAGGTTATAGATTCACACAAGCAAATACGATTACATCAAAAGAAGATGTCCCAGGGTAAACCCTTCTCCAAGCATAAGCAGGAGCCCGTATTCAATCTAAACAATTTTCTTCACACCTCAACTCACAAGCCTCACCACTATTTATAACCCACTAACACATAGCTAGAAATCAATATGACCAAACTACCCTTATCTAGAAACTACCATTGCTACTAACTATTACTAACATATTAATATAACTATGATCTCTATCAGACTTACATTCAATAAAATGGCAATTTTCAAGATGAACACTACCACCAACAAACCATACCCAAAATATCCTCCTCTTGATAGTGACTATTTGTTGGGTATATGGATGATGATATGCAAGTAGACCATACTTCTATTCTTGAGGAAAGAAAGGATGCTTCTCGAGAGACCCCCAGTCAAATACAAACATACATAGTCAAGTAAAATATAGACCTAAAGAGATAAAGAGCTACTAATTTAAGCAAAATAGTAACACAATAAATGGCAACATATGTATTATCAAAATAATGACATAATATTATAGCGCACACATCTGTACATGAGATAATGTAGAGCCAGAAACATCCAAATTTCTCCTTCAAATGTTGTAAGAACCTGCGTCCCTAAGACACTGTTATACATCTCCATTATGTAATAAAAGTCCTTAACCTAAATGCCACGTTTTCACAAATTTCTATCCAAGACCATGTTCACAAAGATGTGCAACTCTAGAAAATCTTATCTGAACCGCTCATCCTAGGTTAGTTTGGGTCAACTTCTAACCCTTATCCCCTCCAAAATGAGGGTTCCCCAGCTCAAACTAAGGTCATCAATTGCCTCCTCCTCACATGACCAAACCATCTCAATAACATCCTTAATATTATATGTTATATTGATCACTCCTAACCTCGCTTTAAAATCTCATTTCTTATCTTGTATAACCTTGTGTGCCCATACATCCATCTCAACATCTTCATTTCTACCACCTCCATCTTACGCATTTGTGTTGTCCTGATGGCTCAACAGTCTGTTCCATACAACATAGCTAGTTCAACAACAACCCTATAAAATTCCGCCTATAACCTAGTCAGGAAGCTTTTGTTGCACAATACTCTTGAGGGTCTCTACCTATACCATCATATCTTGTACTCAATGTATGAAGTCACTTTCTATGACCCCATTACTCTGTACATACAATCCTGGATATATAAACTTTAGTTGACTATGAGATTACTTCGCCTTCAAAGGTGATTTGAATGTCATCATCTATACCACTAAAGCTACTATAGAGGTGCTCAATTTTAAAGTGACTTAGCCTCAAACTTGTGCTCTTCGGGTTAGCTCGCCACTCCTCTAAGCATGTGTTCTAGCTCTGCTTAGTCTACGTAGCTAATACAATGTCATCTGCAAAAAACATGCATCATCAAATTCTCCCTTGGATCTACTTTGTTAGCTCATCCATAACAACTACGAAAAGAAACGAACTCAACGCGAACCCTAGTTCACTCCCATTATCCATAATCCTAATTACGTCTATATAATTGCCCAAGACCCCATAACCTCCAAAATATCTCATGTTGGTCTATGTAGCACTATATGTAGCTTGGTGAAGACCTACCCCACCCCCCGGCGGTCCAATCCCGAAAGACCCCCAAGGATGAACACCATATGTAGCAATTTTGATGTGTTTACATGTAAAATGGTCAATTCACATTATATTTTCTCTATAGTAAAAGAAAACAGCTCAGCCAAGTCAAAAGTTGCCCCAAGTATATTTATAAAGCATAAAGCCACCCAAGTAATATTAAAAGAAAAACAAAAACAAGGAAAGAAACATTTGTATAGAAATAATATACTTTTTGGAATCATATTTGACCATGCTTAATATTTGTAACAAATAACTTCTTTGAACGGCAGGTGTTTTAAGTCGACCCAATCCAACCGATGTTTTGCGGCCTGAACCCATTTTAACTTTACACCCCCACCCCCTCCTGAGACCACTAATGAAGAATTACACAAAATAACATTTATAGAAAGTATTTATTCATAAGAAAACCTCAGGAATAGAAGAAACTATTTATGATGTCAGGCGCAACAATACACACAAGGAAGCAGCTCTAAATGTCAGCCCAAATCAAGCTCAAAAACCAATAAAATTAGTAATAAATAGTAAACTGACTTACAATATCATTGCAGGTATCTTTATTGCTGGATCCAGACCCAGAAAGCTAGCCCAAATGGCCTTTAAAATCACACTTTTCCCACTGTTTTGGATCTTACAGTCTGTTTCCAACACTTCATTTGTAGATGGGTCCTCCTTCAAAGTTCCATCTGGTATTTCGCTTTGTGAAGGTGTGCGTAACAAAGTCAGCCAACTTTTAAATAGTTGTATGGCTTGAGACCCTGCAGTAATCTCATCCATATTAGTAGGAACGGGGGTAGCATGATTGTTCTTCACTTTTGGTGATTCAACAAAGGTTTCATTACGATCTTTTGGCACATAAGAAAGTTTGACTGCATTCTTTGTTGACTTTGTCCCTTTCTCTTGGCCTCCTGATTCATCGTTCTGGACGTTGCCTTTAAAAGATGATATCTTTAATGATTTCCTCTTTGAAAGAGGTACCTTTACACTGTTAATAAATTAGTATATTAGTATACAAGTATAGGAAGAATACAAGCAAAATATAAATCATCACTTTGCATTTAGGTTGATAATTGGGTTGAATTTAGGTTATGTTTCATCTCTATCCTATAAAAATGTAATGCTTAGCTTAAAAAACACAGATTAAAAGGCCGTTTTAATGCTACCTCATAGATATTTTTAATCATTAATTATGTTATTATTGAAATAACACCATTTTTATTAATCATATATGACTGCCAACTGTTTATAAAAATTAACAAAAATAGTTTTGAAACTGTACAACCTGTAGCAGAAAATCAAATGCGACCACAGTCACCACAATCCACGTATTTTACAATTGTTCTTAAGAGAACACAAAGATATTTATAGTGGAAAGGTGATATAACAAGGCAACCATATCCACTATTAATAATAATAGAATATGTAATATGTGTCGAGAATCCAACCTTTTAGTATTTGAACATAACCACACACTATCAGAACAGGCATAGACTGTTGATATATTTCTACAAAAGATACGATTGACTATGGACCCACCCTATTTTACTTCCAGTTTAAATCTTTTAAACCACTGGTAAGAGTCAATGTTTTTCATTAAATTCAATTCAAATTATAAACAATTCAACAGCAGCTATGGTTTCCACATAATAAATTTAAAGGCAGACTAGATTTTGAAAGTTGAAAACTTATAGCCACATATAGACAAGTACTTACCATAAACAAGATCTATGCTTCAATAAAATAATATCTGTTCTTTTAACTAATGGAAAAGTTACTAAGAAATACTTAGATTCGATGTCCTTCTTCAATGATAAAGGTCTTGGAACAGCATTTGAACCCTTCAGATGTAAATATAAAAATCCATTAGAAAAAATGCAGCATGCACACTAGAACAGTTTCCATTTGCAAATCAGTTAATAAGAGAACTCAACTGTCAACATGTATTACTTGCGAGTACATTAACATACACCCAATGATAACTTTCTAACCAATAAAAGAATTTAACTTTCCTGGAAATGATGCTTAAAAAGATTGCCTTTTTATTTTTAATGACAACTGTATAATATAAAGAAAGCAAGCTTGCTAAAAAGTAGAACATGAACATGATGATCAGTATTATTACAACACTCAATACTATGGTGAACAGCATTGTGCAATAATAATTCATAATGTAAGAACAAATTCAGAAATTCTTATATAATTGCTAACTTATATCAGCCACTATTTCAGGTTCATAAATTAAACAGCATGCATTCCTTCACATTATACAACCCTCATAAGAACTTAAAAAATCAAGTAAATTCCCAACCATATGAACCAAAAATAACATGAGATGCATTCAAAAACACTAGAACAAAAGTAAATGACACAGAATTACAGAAGCTGCGATGCATGGAACAAGATTTGACTGAAACATCAATGCTTTCATTTACTCTTGCAATATTATTAATATCAACTACCAAGCAAAAACAAATTTGTTTCCAAATGCATAACCTAGAAGGTTAAAAAATGTGACCCAACCATAGTTGTCAATAGCACACGGCGCTCAGGAGCAGCCCAATACAGTACATACACCTCCAATGGATAGGCGCCCTCTCGGGCACTCGGGCGCATTTTCCAGCCTAAAGAAGTTTAAACTATGTCTAAAACAATTAAACTAGCCATAAACAGGCCTAAATTTGACTTAAAACAACCTAAAATAGTACTAAAGAAGCCTAAAACACGTCTAAAAGCCCCTAAAATTATATTTTTTATATTATGAGCCTCGCTTAAGAAAGTACTCGCTTTTTAAGCACCTTGCGCCTGGGCTTCAGGGTCAGCCTACGCACCATGACTACTATCGACCCAACATAGAAGTCACAGTTCTGACAAGGTAAAATGTTTGTTCGATTGCAGTGAAATGATTAATACATCAATTCCTGATCTTAACAAAAACAGGCAGCAACATCATTTGTTTTACCTGAAAATGGTGGGTTACTAATGCCATCATCCCCTTGTAAAGAACCCTACCATTTAAACAGCAACATCATACATGACACCTGAAAATGTAACAACTGCCAATATGAGCCAATGAAATCCACAAGTAACCATTAGAGTTGGAGTTTTTTTCAGATGCATACTCATAAAAAAAAACACACACACACACTCACACACAACATTCTAGCATGAATCACCTATCCAATCAAAGAAAACAATACTTGCCCCAAATCTAAAAATAATCCTAAAAATTGTCCCATCATCCCAAAATTAAACATGGCGAAAACAAACACCGAAGAGAAATACCCAAACCTTCGCAACATCGAGCTACACCTGTAAACATGAATATAAAACTAGAAAATTGATCATAAACGAGCAATCACAGTCATAACTTCACAAATCGCATCATTGAGCTACAAAACCTAAAAATCGACCTGTAATCAAACCCATAAAAAGAGAAAATACCTATTTTTTTTCCAAAAACAGGATCGTAGCCGTAGCAGATACAGAAAGATAATGATAAATTGTCTAGCTAGAGTATCGATGATGAAAGTGGGAATTGTTGAAGATTAGGCGCACGGATTATTGGGTTGATGGGTATGTTTGTATGGAAAGAATTCAAGAAAAGACTAGGGTTCATTCGAGCATTGAAGAAGGAGAAATGGAAAGTTTATCTGTTATCTTCCAATGGAGTTCTGGGATGAAAGATAGGATAAAGACAGGTGACGAAAACTGGTGAAAATCTGGGGTTAAAATTAGGGTTTTAAAGAAGTTTTTGGGGATAAAAAGTGACAGGCGTCGTTTATCGCTTGTTTTGACATCTGCCACAAGACTTTAGCAAATTGCATTCGTG